>PVLD010011706.1:15810-64082 GCA_004027595.1 Dinomys branickii
TGTAAATTTGAACAAGGCAAGATAAGCAATCTCTGGAGACTATTTGTTCCTTTTGAAAATAGACAAAGGCCTCTTCCTGTTTTGCACTTAGCAAGTGAACTAATAGAGCATGAGACCATGGGGAGAGTGAGCCTGCTCTCTCTCTATAACTCTAGTCTGCCAGAGTTATTTAACCCTTTAGTCAGCTCATCGTTCTTCTCACTTTATAAGCACAACCAGGGGGCCTTCTGCCTATATCACATCTCTTCATTTACTGATAGCAAAATTCTTCCTTTTTCTCTTCTCAGAGAAAGAACTTAGGTCCTCAGAGTAAAGTACCACAGCTATATACAACCAAGCCCTTCCAAATTTTGTTCTTTCTTGGTCTGCTAGCACCATGCAACACATGAATTCTCCTGTGTATTTGAATCAGTTTTATTCATTTATTTATTAAAATAAAGACAGTATTTATTGTTTCCTAATAGGCACTTTCATGAGTGCTACAGAACAAAGCAGTAAATAAAATCACAGATGAGCGCCACGGTAGATAAGGGAACAAAACCATTTGTCCAATAATCATAAATATTTAGTGTACAAAGGAGAGTCACATGGCTCAAAACAGAGGAATCTGATGCTAAAACTGAAAGACCTCAGGTGGGAGAAATAAAAGTCTTTTCAAAACACAAGATCTTGGTCAGGGTTAGAATCTTGGAGTAAGAATCTGTAAGGTGTCCAGACAAGTAGAAAGACAGCCTTCCAGAGTTCCAAGCCTCCCTTCAGGTGTGAGGACAGTGGTCAGCTATGCTCCTGAGTGTCATGGAGAGGCAGCTAAGAAGAGCTTTAGGAATTTAAATAGACTTAGCACTCAGTATAGAGAAATGCAGAGGGTGAGCCATGTCATACTACTATCTGAGCACAGTACAGCAGGTACCAATGCTAATAATCATTGCTGGGAAAATAATTTAACTTCAAATCTCTTGCCAACTCAGAGAAACCTTTCCACAGAAGGAATGTAAAATAATTTTAGTATTGTCTATGAGTTAAATCAAAATGTGATATGCATCATAGGAAACCTGCTAAAAACAAAAATCTTAAAAATGGAAAGAAATCACATGCTTCTGTATATGCAAGCAGAGACAGTCTATTACATACGTATTTTTAAACAAATAGTCCTCACATAGTGGCCTATTCAACACACAGACTTTTTCTTTCTCTATTCACCCCTTATAGGGAAGACTTTCTTTATGAGCAGGTTGGTCTTATTCAAACATAACATAAGCTGATTACAAGTGCACAAGGGAAAGTTTGGGAGGTAGGGACCTCCTGAAGCCAGGCACCTTCTCTCACAGGGCTGGAGTGCAGACACTTCTAACTTGGTGTTCACATTTAAAGGGATGATTCCCAGGTTTTTGAGATAGCCATGCTTGGATTTTAAGGCAGGAAAAAACGTTTATTTAATTGTTAAGAACTTTTAAATACAATTTAAGAAAAAGAAAGGACGTGTAGATGCAATGTTTCTGAAATGACTCACCCTAAATACACAGTAAAAGGCAGAGTCTTCCTTGTTTTCAACAATGAAAATAAGCCTCATTTTAATTTGGTTTTGTTCATAGAATTCTCTCACTGTATAAAATAATAGTGTTATAACTTTCTGCGTATTTCCGTCGCTGTATCAACATATTCCTGGTAAAGCTGCAGCAATCTGCATATCCAAGAAGTTCACAATGAAATGGAAAACAAAGTTTTCATCCACTTTACAAGAGGAAGACTGTAAAATTCAGCAAAAAATTTCCTTGTTGGAAAAATCTTAAGGTAGACTACACCAATGATGACAAGTTAAAAGAGGTTCTTGATAAGCGCTATAGGAACATTTTTCTGAACACTATATTGATTATAAAAATACTTGTTATTACTGTTGCTTATATTTTAGCTGAGTCATTAGGCATCATATTTGGTAGTTCCTTTGAAAGTACTTCCCAGTCCCAGCGATTTGGACCTTTCTCCATTGATGGAGGCTGACCTCTGCCAACATCTGAGTGGCGCAACATTTATGGCCTGTGTCCCAGCTCTGTGACTTGGACCTTTCTCCAGCGATGGAGGCCAACCTGTGACGCCACATGAGCAATGCAACGTTTCTCCTCTGGTAAGGCCTACACCTGGGTTCTACTCCAAACCTTAGAGTTAGGAAGGGGCTCCAACTGAAAGGGCCCATCCCTGTTGGTGGTTGAGACCTTTAGTGTGGAATCAGCCTAAGGGGTCCTCGGGGTTGGGAGGAGAGCCCTGCTACCCCCTGACCAGCTACCTGAGGAACCCGAAGCAGAAGCTGCTGCCTAACCACAATAGGCTTCAAGGCAGAGGACCACATGCTTCCCATCCACACACTGGACACCCGGGTATTGAAGCCCAACACTCTCCCAGTATCGTAGGTGTGATCTAAGCCATGCACACCAGCAATTGCCTGGGGTCCCTGGGCCCAGTGGTCCACGATCTGCTACCTCCTTGGGCTTAGTTTGAAAACCAGGTAAACTAGGGTCCCTAGAGTCCTTTGTGAGCTGCCTAGGTAGTCAGTAGCTCAGCACTAGTCATCTGACTTTCAAAATGACAAGACAAAGGGGCAAAATGCAGTCTCAGAACACAACTCCACCCAGAACAAGTACAGGACACAATGACATAGGAGAACTAGGAAGTCACATACCTAAAATTTCTGAAATGATCACATCTGAAGTAAAGAAACAACTCCATCAGGCCATAGAAGAGATTAAATCTGAAATAATCTCTCAGGCAAAAAATGAAATGAAAATAATAATGGAAGAAATGCTTCACACATACAGAGAAGAAACAGGTAAAAGACTAGAAGATCAAAGACAACAAATGGAAATGTTAAATGAGCAATTCAGGAATGAATTAGAACACATGAAACAGACTCAAAGAGATTTCCAGGAAATGAAAACTGCCATTGAAAACTTGCAAAAATGCTTGAATGAATCTGAAGATAGAATTTTAGATCTTGAAGACAGCATGGCAGCTAATGATTGTGAAAGAAAGGATCTCTTAAAGTCATCAAGGAACCAGTAGAACCCAATCCAACATCTGCAGGATGAAGCAAAGAGAAATAAGGTGCAAGTAATAGGAATCAGTGAAATAGCAGGAGGCAACACAAATGACATAAAAAGAATATTTGCAGAAATAATAGCAGAAAATTTCCCGAGCATGGTAAAATATACTGATGTGCAGGTAGATGAAGCATATAGAACTCCAATGAGCCACAATCCAAAGAAAACCACACCCAGACGTATAATAGTCAAGATCCAAGATATCCAGCAAAAGAACACAATATTAAAAGCTGCTAGAGAAAAGAAATATATCACCTATAAAGGAAAGCCCATCAGAATCACAGCAGACTTCTCAACACAAACCATGAAATAAAGAAGAGGTTGGAGCAAGCTATTACAGATTCTGAGACAAAACAGCTTCCCACCCAGACTGATATACCCTGCAAAACTATCCTTCAAATTCAATGGAGAAATAAAATATTTCCATGAGAAAGAACAACTGAAAAACTTCATGAGTGCCAAACCAACATTACAAAAAGTACTGAAAGATATTCTAGACAGAGAAAAAAGCGACCATAACCTCAAAAAGCACAATAGAAAGGAATCCTTAAGCAGAATAAGAAATTAAACAGCAAAAGTAGGAAAGCAACTTTAAGTAAACAGCATGACAAGAATAAGCCAATGTATAAAAGTTATAACCATCAGTGTAAATGGCCTCAATTCACCAGAAAAAGAAACAGACTGGCAGAGTGGATTAAGAGACAGAATCCCGCAATATGCTGTATACAGGAAACACACTTTACTCAAAAGAAAATCCATAGATTGAAAGTCAAAGGCTGGAAAACAATCCTCCATGCAACAGGTTCCCAGAAAAAAGCAGGAGTAGCTGTTATGTTTGCAGAGAATATAACTTCAAACTGATAAAAATCAAGAGACAAAGAAGGCCACTATACACTAGTTAGGGGAAACCTGCAAGAGGAAGATATAACAATCCTAAACGTGTATGCACCAAATACTGGAGCACCAAACTGTGTAAGGCAAATCTTAATGGACATAAAAAAACAAATATACAGTAACATTATTGTAATAGGGGATCTGAATACCCCTTTGATGCAAAGAGACAGGTCAACTGGACTAAAACTCAGCAAAGATATAACAGACCTGAATCAAATGTGCAAACAAATGGACTTAGTAGATGTTTACAGAGTGTTCCACCCCACAACATCAGAATACACATTTTTCTCAGCTGCACATAGGACTTTCTCTAAAATAGACCACATTCTAGCCCATACAGCATACTTACCTAAATGCAAAAGGATTGATATTATCCCATGCATGTTATCTGACAACAGTGCAATGAAATTGGAAATTAATGACAAAGGGAATTCCAAAAACTCTGTAAACACTTGGAAATTAAACAACAACCTCCTGAATAACCAATGGGTCACAGAAGAAATTAAAGAAGAAATTAAAAAATACCTACAAACAAATGAAAATACAAATACAACTTATAGGAATGTGTGGGAGGCAATGAAAGCAGTCCTCAGGAAAATTTATAGCAATGAACTCACATATAAAGAAAAAAGAAAGAGAACAAATAAATAGCCTAACATTGCACCTCAAACTTTTAGAAAAAGAAGAACAAGTCAAGCCCAAAGCCCAAAGAAGGGAGGAGATTATAAAACTTAGGGCAGAAATTAATGCAATTGACATGAAGAAAACTCTACAAAAAAATAAGTGAATCAAACATTTGGTTCTTTGAAAGAATAAATAAAATTGATAAACCTCTAGCCAACATAATCAAAAAAAGAAAGGAAAGAACTCATATTCATGCAATAAGGAATGAAAAGGATGAAATTACTACACATCCTACAGAAATTCAAAAGATCATTAATACCTACTTTGAGAATCTTTACTCCAATAGGATAGAAAACTCAGAAGAAATGGACAGATTCCTAGAAATGTGTGAAATACCAAAGTTGAATCAGGAAGATATAAAAACCCTGAACAACCCAATATCAATTAATGAGAATGAAAACTTACCAACAAAGAAAAGCCCATGCCCTGATGTATTCACAGCAGAATTTTATAAAACATTCAGTGAAGATTTAATACCAACACTCCTCAAAATCTTCACTGAAATTGAAAAGGAAGCAATTCTCCCTAACTCTTTTCTGAAGGCAAGTATTTTACTAATACCAAAACCAGAGAAGGGCCCACCCAAGAAAGAGAACTGTAGGCCAATCTCCCTAATGAACATAGATGCAAAGATACTCAATAAAATACTAGCAAATAGAATGCAGTGAATCATAAGGAAAATTATACACCATTACGAGGTTGGATTTACTCCAAGAATGCAGGGATGGTTCAATATTTGCAAATCAATTAATGTAATATACCATATCAACAGAGCCAAAGACAAAAACCACATGATCATCTCAATAGAATCAGAAGAAGCTTTCAATAAAGTCCAACATGCATTCATGTTAAAAACCCTAGAAAAAATAGGAATAGACGGCCTCCGCCTCAATCTAATCAAAGCCGTCTATGACAAACCAACAGCCAACATCATACTAAATGGACAAAATCTGAAAGCTTTCACTTTAAAGACAGGAACAAGACAAGGATGTCCACTGTAACCACTACTATTCAACATAGTTCTGGAAGCATTAGCCAGAGCAATTAGACAAGAGAGAGAAATAAAAGGAATAAGGATAGGAAAGGAAGAAGTAAAACTATCACTATTTACAGATGACACGATTCTTTACATGGAAGACCCCAAAAACTCCACAAGAAGACTCCTTCAATTAATTGACAAATTCAGCAGACTAGCTGGATAAACGTCAACACACCAAAATCAATAGCATTCCTATACACAAACAACAGACTGAGAGAGAAATTAAGGAAACCATACCTTTTACAATAGCATTGAAGAAATTGAAGTATTTAGAAATCAATCTAACAAAAGAGGTAAAAGATCTATTCAATGAAAACTATGGTATTCTGAAAAGAGAGATCAAAGAGGATTTCAATAAATGGAAAAACATTCCCTGCTCATGGTTAGGAAGAACCAACATTGTAAAAATGGTCATATTACCAAAATTATTGCACAGATTCAATGCAATTACAATTAACTACCATTAACATACCTCACAGATCTAGAGATTTGTTTCTCAGCCAGTACCAGGTTGATTTTATTGCAGTAGATTTGTAGTATAATTCTCTTTCTTTAAGTTCTGAATGTTGGGTGTTGTGTCTCAGCAATCAGAAAGTGACTGGAACAGATAGAGTCCCCCATCACCACAGCTAGATCTCCTGATTTCTTAATTACATTAAGTGACAATACAGCCACATGATATTTTAAGATGTTCATGATTTTTCCATCACCTCAAATAATATCTTTAGATGCAAACTAGATAAACATTCCTGCTCCTTATCTCTATAGTCTTATTCGGAGGGACCATTTTTAGTATACAGATTGAAATTCCTGAAGTTAATGTATATGTCTCTAACCCATTTTAGTCTTAAGTATAACCACTGTCAAGCCATTTTCTTCCGTTTCTCTCTTCTTTTCTTTTAATATAGAAACTAGGAAGAGAGAAAGTGGCAAGAATGAAAGGGGAAAAATGCAAGTCAGTTATACTATTAGTGTCTCTTTTTTTTTTTTTTTTTGCGGTGCTGGGGATCGAACTCAGGACCCTGCACTTGCTAGGCAAGCGCTTATTCCACTGAGCTATATCCACACCCCTATTAGTGTCTCTTAGTTCATTGAAAAGGAAGGCTTGTGCTAATATTGACTGGAAAAATGGTAATGTCCATATCTTGTACTCTGAATGACTACTTTAAAGATAATAATATGCAATGCATTAACTATTGTTATGGTCCTATTATTTTGTAATAAAATTGTTTTACACTTTTTCCATAAAATAAAAAAGATGAAAATAAATTTATATTTCTGATAAAAAAATAAAGGTTCAAATCAATATTTACACTATTATAATAAAAATCAACTTAGCCTTTGTTTATCTATAACATTCCAGATTTGATAGAGTGCAGTTAGATGTGCTGTATTATAGTTCTTTACAGGAGCATAACTAATAGAATGAACACATATTTACAATGGGAGATTGCCTCACATGGTGAGAAGGTTCATAATTTCATAATAGTCATGCTCATTCACCTCACCTTGTTCCTGTTTACTTTCCTAGGCTTCAGGCAAGCACCGTTCCACACTTTATTACTATGATATGAGCACTTTCTACTTCCTAAATGAGTGATATCATGCACTTACCTTTCTATGTTTGGTATTTTTCACTTAACAGATTGCCCTTCCGTTACTTCCATATTTTAACAAAGGTAAGGTTTTCTGGTTGAATATCATCTTCATTTGCTTTCCACTATTCACTGATTTATACTGCAGGTTATCCCATCTGTCGGCCATTGTGAATAGTGCTTCAGTAAACATGAGAGAGGTGGGGCACAGTGGTGCAAACCTGTAACGTAGCCCTTGAGAGGATGAGACAGAAGGATCACTGAGAGAGAGTTCAAGGTCAGCCTGGGCTACAAAGTGAGTTTAAGACCTACCTGAACTGCGTAGTGAAACCCTGTCTCAAAAAGACAACAAAATAAAAATAAAGATGAGAAAAAAAGTGTCTTTTTCTACATGTTGACTTCATCCTCCTTGAATAAATGCAAAGCAGTGACATCACTGGGCAGCTCCACTTCGGTTTTCTGTAGGGTCCATGCTGTTTTTGTATTGATCGTACTAATTTGTACTCTCTCCAATAGTGTATAAATCTCCACTTTTCTGCATTCACGCCAGTGTTTTGTGGTGTGTGTGGGGGGTATATCTCTCCATAGGAGCCATTTTCATTGTAGTGAGGGGGCATCTCATTGTAGCTTTGATTTGCACTCACAGTAAGTCATGCTGATATACTTGTTAGTCATTTGTGCAACTTCTTTGGAAATATTCAGATTTGTGTTCATATTTTAATTGAGCTTCTTGCTTCATTTTCCTATTAAGTTCCTTATAAATATGTTTATCAGTCTTTTAGGTGCATAAATTGTAAATATTCCTCCAATTCTATTGATTTTCTCTTCATTTTGTTTAATTTTTCTTCCTTATGTAGGTTTCTTCTGTTATATATAGTCTTATTTATTATTTTGGTTTACTTTTTTACCTCTATTTTTTATTCTTATCCCAAACAACGTCATCTAAGATAAATGCCATGGAGCATTCTTCCATATCTAGTTCCAGTAATTTTATACTCTTGTATGGTAATTTGTCTTCCATTTTGAGTTATTTTTTCTATGCAATGAGAGGGAGGCATCAAGTTGCATTTATTAAGGGTGAATAATTTTCTCAAAATCATTTCTTAAAGAGAATGTCCTTTTCCAAAATGCGTTCTTTGCATTCTTCAAAAAAAGTTGACAATAAGTGCATATGAATTCTTCCTGTGTTTTGTGTTCTTTCCCTTCAGTCCATTTATTCTTACGCTAGTAGCACGTTTACTTGGCTATTACAAATCTGCACTATAGTAGCCAAGTAGTGTGATGTCTCCAGCTTTAATATTTTAGTCAAGACTTCTTTGACTTCTAAAGATATTTCTGGTTCCATTAGAATTTTAGAACTTTTATCTACATCTTTTTGAATTTCATTCGTATGTTGCTAAGGATTTTACCAAAAGCTAGAGATCACTTTGCTTTGTTAACATTGTAGAAAATCATTTAAAGAATTGTATTAACCTAAGGGATTTATGATCAATAATTTCTAGACCAATGTCCATCTTATGATTTCTTCATCTTTTGTTTTATGTCATTTTTCCTTTTGGCTTTATTTTTTTGATATCCTGAAATAATATTTTATTTTCTGCCAATGAATTTCAAGTCTTGTTATTTCTTTTATGACTGTTTTCAGCACATAGCATACAGAGCATGTCCTCTCCAAATATTTGTCTTTTTCTCATTGTGCATATTTGCATGTATCACAATCATGATTGTCACCCTCATTGGCATGAAAGCTGCCTGGGGATTAGTCAGGGCACAGGTAGGTGTGCCTGTGGGGTCCAGAGCTGCCACTTGGGGATTCCATGCTGCCTTTCTCTCCAGGGCGCTTCCTTGACAAGCAGGTTTTTTCTTTGTGTCCTACTTATCCACCCTGGATGTCTCTGCCTGGGGCCAGTTGACTGTGGGCTGCAATCTCTGAAAGTGAGCCAAAAGTAAAATTTTTCTTCCTTCAAGTTTTGACTGTCAGATATTTCATTCCAGCGATGAGAAATCTGACTAAAACAGATTTCTAACTAAATCTGACTAAAACGGAGAGTATCTGGCCAATATTAAATAGTTTCCCTTGAAAACCTGTTAGAATTTATATTATTTCCTGGAAATTAGAATTGTAATGTGAATGCTAACTAGAGTGATTCATATTCTTTTAGGCCACATTCCTGTCTTTCTCTTTCCCCAACTCCACACATACCTCATCTTTGCTTTCTATTGGGCTCAATTTCTTCATCTTCATATTTCAGGTTAATAAATGAATCTTCTGTCACTCGCACAACTATGCAATATCACTATTAATAAAAAGAATCCTTCATAAATGATATTTAATTTTCAAAATTTTAACTTAATTTTCATTCCAAAATTAATTTGAGCATTTTTTACATTTCTAGCTTATTATTCTTTCTCTTTTAAATCTCAAGATACTTTGTTTGCTCCAAAGTTTGGCTTTCCTCATATACTTGATGATGTTTTGTTGTTTAAACATACTTAAAAATTGTTGTTAATGTACAATCTTTTGGCAATTTTAATAATGTCTTTGTTCCTAAAATCTTTTTCAGCATAGGCTTCTCTGGACATATTTCTATAGGACAAAGATTTAGAGAGGCAAACTTCTCACAGTTTGAATGGAGGGCACATACACAAATTGACAGCTTCTTGATTATAGAGGGAATGAATTCTTCCTGATATACATTAAGACAGATGTTTTCACTATGTGCTCACAATGCAAGTTCAGCAAATGGTTTGGTTTTATTTTCTCTATGGCCCTGATACCATGATTAAATATTTCTACTTTGTAATGTTTTCCAGACTCATAATTTTCAGACATGGCAGCACATTCAAATTATATGAAGAACTGAAAATTATTTCTGTTTGTATCCCTCCCAGCAGACTGATGATTCAACTGTAGGCTCAGTATTGTTCTTTGATCCATTTCTGTGAGTGAGTGAGTGTGTGTGTGTGTGTGTGTGTGTGTGTGTGTGTTTGTGTGTGTGTGTGTGTGTGTTTGTGTGGTGCTGGAAGTTGAACCCGGAGGTTCACACAGGCTAAGCTTGTGCTGTACAGTGAACTATACTTCCAGTTTCAATTCAATGGTAGTTACTGCTACTTTTTTCAAGAAGATTGCTCAAGTGTCTCACAGTTGTTTTATGCATTCGCCTTGCTGTTTTTATCTTGGGGCCTGAAGCAAAGTTTCTCAAGGACAGCTGCACATTAAATGACTTGGATTCAAAAACATACCTACACGAGACCAACTAAGTCAGACCTTTACGTAAAAAGAAAAATGGTAGGTTGCTAAAAGTTCTTCAAGTAATACTCCAGTAAAGCTAAGGCTAAGAATACTTGGGTTTGACAGTCTTTATGGCTCCAGGGAACCAGGCATCCGTTTCATGAAAGACAGTTTTTCCACAGACTGAGTGGAGAGCAGAGGGTTTCAGAGAGATCCCAAAATACTGCATTTTCATTTTATTTCTATCATTACTATATTGTAATAGATGGTGACTAATTAATTATACAGCTCTTCCTAATGTAGAAACAGTAAAAGGTCACAGCTTGTTCTCCTAAGAATGGTCAGTCTGAAGGTGATGGAAGACAACAACATCTGAAGTGTTTTGCTGAAACCCAGCTTCGCCCATAACCGTGGTTCAGTTACTGACAGTACAGAAGACCCTGCTTCACAGAGATAGGGTGTTGGAAACTGAAGCAGACTCTTCGGTGCTTTTGTATCGTTCTCAGTGTATTCCACTTTGAGTTCAAAACAGAAAGTACAGAGACATAAAGGTGCCTCAGATCTACTTCTAGAGATATTGTTATTTGCAATCTCAAACAATAAATCTTCTTTTGGCACAGAGTTTATTCACCTAACTTGTTCACAAGCTGGCCAGGAATTCATTCTTACCTAGTGGAGGAGTCATTCATGGTTAGGAATTAATACTCTAACTCTTGAAGGCCAAGATGGGTGATCAGTGAAAGGAAGCCCTTACTCAGTCTCTTTCAGAATCTCTGCTATTTGAAACATATTAAAAATACTCAAGCTTATTTATTGGCTCCAGAACTTAGGTTTAGCTTTGAGTGCAGCCACTTTATCTGCCAATTTGAACACATTTGTTGTTCTCACCTGAAGTGCCAGATTGAGTTTGGGGAGCAGATTGAATATGTCATACAAATAATCAAGTTTTTAAACCACTTGTCCTGTGTCACTGAAATGTGCTGCCTGTGCTGAGTGCTTCTGTAAGAAAAAAAGGGGCTAGTGAAGCCCCTTTAACTCAAAACTCTGGCCAGTGATGTCCTTTTAGAAAGTGACCTCATTTCTGCATATGGGCGTGTGTGCTCTATGCCTGTCTCTTCACAGAGCTGCTCAAGCAGATGTAATGAAGGATGTGTACTGCAGTGTGGTTGACAACTGTATTTGTACTTGTGAAACACTGTCAGCTTTAGTTGACATTATTCAGGTAGCGAGCATTTTTTATAAATGACATGTTGGATAGATATTCAGAAATGACCTCTTTGACCCAAGCAGTGAAGCTAAAAATCTGTCCAATTATGGCAGCTGCTCTGTCTCTCCCGATACTGACACAAAACAACAAACTCAGTTTTCCTATCATGTAATTATTCAAACACTTCCACAGTCCCACAGCTGTGGCGTTGACTGGTAATGAAAGTGCACGTGACATTTCCTAGTGCGTAGTCTCCTGAATAATATATCTCTCCAAAACAGGCATTGTCGCCTTGTTGTCAGTACCAGTAGACTCACTCACTTCGACTGCACGTGAAAGTAAATATCCCTAATCCTCTGTAACAACTGTGCCTCACCATTATCTATCTCATCAATTTGTCTAGTTATGTTCACAGCCTAAAGAGAGACGGGTGCCACGTTTTGAACTGCAGCCTCTCCTAAAAATTCACAAGTACTCAACACCAGGCATTATCAGTGCTTCTGCAAGAGGAATGGACTCAGCAACAGCAATGAGCCTCGCCTTTGGGCAAGTTGCTCTCAGCACAGGCACATTTGATGAAGCTGTAGCCCTCAGTATTTGTTCTTTGAGCTCAAGTTTTTCTTTCTTTCTATTATGAAAACTTTGAAGCCTCATCTTTCAAAATCTGTATTACAGTACAAGCATAAAAGAATACCTACCCCCTCTGTATATGACAGGAAACATGAGAAAAGGTACTCCTATCTGCTGCCCACTCTGAGGTTTGCCAGATACTTCAGTGCACATGAGTGAGTAAGTAGGTCAGCTGCGGGGTGACATTGCTGGGTCAATAAACCAGCACAAATGTGTGTGGGGTGAGGTAGGTGATTTGTCACCATGTGGCAATGCAACTGTGATGGCTTCTTGGCTTTGTAGGATTCTTGGCTTTGTAGGACACTGAGTCACCAGATATTGTATAGAGCTGGCTGGGAGAATGTGAATCACTGATTGCAACAAATCTGTTTTTTAAATAAGACTCTTCATAGTTAATTTGCAATTCAGTTTTTTTTTTATTGGTAGTCTTAGAACCTTCTTCTGTTCCAACACTGTCTTTCCTCCTTTTCAAAGAAACTCTTCAGTGACTTTTATTTTACGTTATTTAACTGGGTTTAGACTACGTAATGGTCTCGTTTGGTTTAACTAAGACTAGTTACACAAGCTGTTATGTTGACAAGTACACAGTGTGAACCAGGGGCATGGACGGAAGTAGCAAATAAAATAGCGAGCAGTCTATGTATACTTAAATGAGGGTCACATTCTGAGTAAAAATGTATTCCGCACTGCAGCCGGAGCACACCAGTTCCCTGCCGCTTCACAGCCTCCGCCGGATGCAGCTCCACCATCTCGGCAGCTCCCCGGCTGCGCTGTCACGAGTGTGCAAGCGTTTCGTGTTTTACGGTCTGAATGGTCGGACCGCTCTGCTAACATTAATTTGTATTTGCAGCTGTTCCTCAGATTTAGCATCACTACTTCAGCTCCACCTCGAATCATCAGACCCTAGACTCTCTGAGAAGAGTGTAATCTAGACACCTCACATGTGCAGCTCACAGTAACGTTCATGCTTCCATGAGAATCTAAGAACACCACTGGTCTGAAAGAATGTGGACCTCTGCAATGATTCAAGCATCGAGAAGGGCTGCAAACGCAAAAAAAAAAAAAAAAAAAAAAAAAAAGAACTTAGCTTGTTTAGCCACCATTCATCCTGTGGTGTACAGCAGTGGACTAAAGAGCCCCTGTCGGCTGAGAAGCTGAAACCCCTCGGTTAGAATACCTTTGGACAAGACTACTCACATTTAGCATACTTAAGTATCACCTGTTGAATCTTGTGAAAATGCTGATTTCTATTACTTAGGTCCAAGTGGAACCGTGCGTTTTCCATTTCTAACGAATTCTGGCTAAGGTGATGCTGAAGATCTGATGACATCTATGAGAAGCAAGTCCTGGGTTATGGAGGGAGAAATATTAAAGCCAACAGTTTAGTTTTTTGCTTCTATGCGGTACTCTGTAGTATCTCAATACCTTTTGTAGATAGACTGACAGAGTACTTCCCCTCTCTTTTTAAGTTTTAGAGTCTTAGCATTTATTTTTGCTCATAAACAACAAAAACCAAAACTACAGATCCTCTTCTGCCTTTGTACTGGCATTGAAAAAAACAGAAGATAAACTTACGTGTTTAATTCATCAACTGTCTTGGAATAGGAAACACAATTGTTTAATATCCATCTTTCCTTCCTAAATAATCTGAAATATAAGTGGACTTTGTAATAAAAGTACTTAGACTATTTTAATAGGTTTTTCAATGAGAAAATCAGAACAATGATGAGAGACAGAGTTTATAAAGAGTATTTAAAAAGAAAAAACAGGTTAAAAATAACAAGTAGTGTGGATTATCTTGCATATTAAAACTTTAATTAGGTTTCTAAAGTGTGCCTACTACACATAATAAAATAGCATCTATGCACACTTTCTAACAAATTACTTCATTGATTAAATAGGAATAATATTTCTACCTCTTAGGGATCTTTTATTTGCAAATTCAATGTTCTCAGAAATAAAATAGAATGCATTAATTGATGCAGATGTCTACTCACCAGAGTGAAAATATGAAATGAATACATGGAGAAATATCTACATTTTATGAGATACATATTATGAGCTCCGTATTGTTAATATTCATGAAAATTTATAAAGCTTTAAATGCAGTTGACTTTCCATACTATTTTGCTTTGTCTGGCAGGGCATAACCTTCTCTCAATTGAGAGGGCGTGCCACCAACTGCCATGAGAGTAAAACTGAACAGATCTGCTCCTCTGTTACAGACCCAGAGACACAATGGAACACAGCTGCATGCACCATTAGACCATTTGTCATGGAGGCCTGGGTTTCTTGGCTCATATGACAGACGGTAGACTGCTTATCAAATGCATTGGTATTATATGCAAAAGAAGCAGCAAACATTATCTCCTCTGACATGAGCAGCTTATTTGGCCTAATCCCGTTTGAAGCCTGTTCTGATTCTAACACCCTGGATCTTCGGTCTGACCCTGTTTCCATTTTCCATTTATCTTCTTTACTTAATGAATAATGTGACAAATACTATTCTGGCTCATTTTGTACATGTAGATATGCAAGGGATCTTAGAGTATATCACCTGCTTTGTTTCTGTTTTGTTTTGTTTTTAACTGCTTTGTTTTTAACTTATAATTTGAGGAGTTCATAAATGTCCTTTCAAACACTGTTGGCAGGCAGAAAAGTGATCAGGCTCCCTGTCCTCCAAGTCTTCTTTTTAAGTTTATTTGTACATGTTTGCAGTGTATGTTTGCCTTCACCTTAGGGCATTGCTGACTGTACTTAATTCTTTCTAAGTGTCTTCCCTTCCCCTCCCTCCTCCCACCCCCTTCTCTGGCTGCATAATCTGCACATGCGCACCCTCGCCTCTGCCCTCTGTCTCTGGCTCCCCTCCCCGTTTTCAAAGATCTGTCTTCCTTTTTGTACCAGCTTTCCTCTAACTCTACACTTCATTTGTATAATATAGTAATATGTTTCTCATATAAGAGAAACTATACTGCATTTATGTTCATATGTCCAATTAATTTTACTGAATATCCTACTTTCAAATTACATCCATTTTCCTAGAAATGACTCAAATTCATCTCTCTTTATGCCTGAGTAGTATTTCATAATACATAGATATCGCATATTTTTATCCATTGGTCTATTTATGAACATAGGCACCTTTCAAGATTTATATATCATGAACTGTACTGCTGTAAACATTGATACACATGTATTGCTGTCCTGTGGTGTTCTTAACTCCTTTGGAAAGATGTCTAGAAGAGTAATGTCTGGCTCAAACAGAATTTCTGTTGTATTTTGAAGAATCTATGATTTCCAAAATGGTTGTATATTCCCAGCAGCAATGGGAAACAGTGCTGTTGTTTTTTTAACCACTGCCTCGCCAGATCTGAATTCTTGAGAATGGTCACCTTTTTCTGGCATACAGTGAAATCTCAGTGTTGTTTTAATTTACTTTTCCCTTATGGCCTGTGCTGTTGAACATTTTTTCTTGTATTTAATAACTGTATTTCTTCTCAGAAGAATGCATTCATTTCAGTTGCCTATTTTTTATTATTTTATTTTTGAGAGTTTTATTTTTTAATTCTTTATACATTATAGGAATTAGTCCTCGACTGAAGGTGTAGTTGGCAAAATATCCCCATCATGTAGGCACGTCTTCACTCTGCTCATTGCTCTCCCTGCTGGGCACAAAGTTTTCAATATGATGCAATCCCATTTGTTGACTCTCGCTGTTTAAATTGTGCAATGGGAAATCTGGTCCCAAAATCCTTTCCTATGCCTATGACTTCAAGAGTTTTACACATTTTTATCTTCTAGAAGATGAAGTTTCTGTTTTAGTTTTTTTTTTTTTTTTTGTACCGGGATCTTGCGCTTGCCAGGCAGATGCTTATTCCACTGAGCTATATCCCTGCTGTTTTAGTATTTTGATCTTTGATCCACTTTGATTTTAGTTTAGCACATGGAGAGATATGTTGGTATAGACTGAAGCTACTGGACATGGACAGCCAGTTTTCCTAGCACCGTTTGCTAAGGAAGCTGTTTTTCCTCCAGCACATAATTTCAGACCCTCTGTCAAAGATCAGTTGTTTAAGCGTGTCTGCAGTGGTTTCGGCATATTCCATTCCATCCCACTGATCCACATGCCTATATCTGTGCCAGTATTATGCTGCTTTTATCCATGTGGCTTTGCACTGTGACCTGAAGTCTGGGATTCTGCTCTCTCCTACTCTGTCCTTCTTCTCCAGGATTATTTCCTCTTTCCTTGCCTCTTCTTTTCCATATGCATTTTAGGATTGTTTTCTCTAGTTCTGTGAGGAAAGATATTGGCACTGTGGTTTGCATTGCATTAAATCTGAATATCAGCTTGGAACTACGACCATTTTCACAATATTGTTTCTGGCAATCCAGCAACAGGAGATATCTTCCCATTTTCTGATAGTCTATTTGACTGCTTTTTCAGAGTTCTATAGTCTTCTTTGCAGAGGTTCTTCATTTCCTTAGTTAAATACGTAAGTTTTTAATTTTTATTCTACTGAAAATGGCATTGTTTGCCTGATTTCTCCTTAGAACATCATTATTGGTGTACAGGAAGGCTACTTCTTTTTGAATGTTGATTTTATATTCTGCTACATTGCTTAGTTTGGTTATTAATTCTAGCATCTTTCCATGGAGTGTTTTCGATTTTCTATACAAAAGATCATGTTGTTTGAAATTCACTGTCACTGCTGTGCTGGTGGTATCCTGTGGACCATTCTATTTCAGTAATATATTCTAGCCAACTTATTCTGGTTCATGTTCCTCATTTTATACTGAAACCTACAAAGCTTAAATAATACTCTCCATCCAGTTTCATTTCTAAGACAGAAACAGAATTCACACTCGTATATTAGGAGTTGAAGAACACTTTCCTTTTCCCTGACCTGGTAATTCCCACCTATATTAAGCTGATCATTTGATTCACCTGAGGAATGTACTGTACATCACACACACGTCTGTAGCACCAGGCCTCATACATCAGAATTCCTGGATATGAGTCATGAGAATCTACCCACAAAATGTCTTTCTTGGAGATTCAGATTATTCCGCAAATTTTTACACCTAATTTAAAACATCCCGTTTTCACTCTCCTTTCACCCCTACCTAACCTGGCTATCTTTATTGTATGCTATGTTTCATTAAAATTTTTCAGCATTCTTCTTAATTTTATTCACTGAGATTGTTACATCACCTTATGAAGACTGAATTGTTATCTGAAATTAGTTGTTTTATTCCTGCTTGATAGGAGGCTTCTACCCACTCCATGGAAAACTTATTGGAATTCAAGCAAGTTAATCCCAATCTACCACTTCAGTGCAACTCATAGTGATAATAAAGACACTAAGATATATTTACAGCTATAGGGAGCCAAGGGGTCCTAAGTCCAGCCAGGCTCATGGCTAATCCAAACAAAGGCCTTGACTCAAGAGAGTGGCTTGAGGATGAGTGACTGTGTGAACCATGGGAGGTAGGTGAGTGCCATGAGCTGGACCAGGTAGGAGGCCCAAAATTACCTCTGCAAATGCAGAGAGAAGAATATGCAGAGAGAGTAATATGCATAACACAACTGAGATAGTACTAGTATTTAGAGGTTGGTGCTTTGGCTCTGATGCATAATCTTTCAAGCCCCAAGAAGTCATGCCTTTATCTCAAGGCTGGATCCCAGCCCACAGCGTGGAGCATGGCTCTTCATCCTGCCTCGTTCCAAGAGAGCGGTCAGGAGATCGAGAAGGAGGAAACACGCCTGGCATCTTCAAAGGCTACCATCAGCACCTCAGCTGGACCGATATGCGCTGCTTAAAGACAATTCAAGGGATAAAGTAAAGGTCCTAGCCAGCTCTGTCAATACTTGGAAATAGAGTTAGGCTCAGCCAAAATGGAAACAATTGCTACTCCTTCAAGGAGAGAGGCCCAGGTGGTCCTCTGCACAGAGGTGTGCTGTGGGTTAGAGGAAGCCAAGTCCAAACCAAGTGCATTAGCCTTTCGTATGAACTTGGGATGAGCAGCTGGTCCAGTAAGCCAGGCTGAGTGACAAGCGAGACTTTTGGATTCTTTATAGTCGGAATTCAAATCATTTTCTAGGAGTAATCACCTCACTTTCTCTACTGATAAAAATGGAGATAAATTTTCTCTTCAACTGTGTCAAAACAATGTTACTCAGTTAATCTACCTTTACTTAGGAAGGCAAAGCTAAAGTCAATGCTTTCCTCTCTGCACGCTTTCAAGGTTCTTTTTCCCCTCTTTTTTAGCAAAAAGAAAATGTTTTAAATTGGCAAAATTCATTTCCACAGATTTTCTGTTCTAGCATCTTATGAGTCAAGAGTTTTTTGAAAAGTCACTTTTAAAAGGCTGATGGTTATCTAAATGTGGCCTTCAGTCAGTGTTACTAAGGGTTTTTTTCTTTTTTAAGGAATATATAATTGTACCTCCAATAACATTTGACAAAAGGCACATTTCCCACAAAAACTTTCCCTTTGCTATCCAACCCTCTCCTACCCCAGATGCAACACAGATGTGTATGTAATAGGCATGCGCGGGTCTCAAGCCTGAGTGATCACTTGCATCTGTGGGAGACTTATAAATACTTCTTGCATCCTATATGCCAGAAATTCTTACTCAGTAGAATGGGCCCAGGCTTAAGAAGTTCACTACTTTAAACTCCCCATGTGATTCGTTGTTTTGTTTTGTTTTGTTTTTGTGCTGGGAATTGAACTTGCAACCTCTCACTTGCCAGGCAGGTGCTGGGCCTCTGAACTGTATCCCCAGCCCAGTCACCATGTGACTCTGGAAAGTTTACTCAGATTTGGCAGTAAATCATCTTAATAATATGTAGGATATAAATTTCAAAATCGTCAAATCTGCTATGCTATTGCTGATAGGATTTTGTGTTGAGAGGACTACCTAAAAAATTGCTGTTATGAATATTTTCTTTATAGCAATCATATCTGGCAACAAAACTCAAAGAAGATAAGATTGAACACTAAATAATTGACTTTTAAGGATTGGAACTCTCTACCACCCTCAAATTTTAAAATAAATTTTTATTCTAAGTAGTGATATAGCTAAAAAAATAAAATTTTCTTTGTTTGCATTTTATACATGTGACTCCATTGTATACATGGAGCCTGTTAGTGAGAGACTGCAGGAAAACAGAGCTTAGCTAGAGTGATTAAATCATCCAAACATAATGAACTTTTTATGTCTTGTGTATAGAAAATGAATAAGCATATTAAAATTAAAGGATGTTCAGAGAAAATACCATAATATATAAATTTTACTACTATAATTATAAATGTAACAATACTAATTGAAAGAATTCTTGAAAGAAATATGGGCAATAATTGACTTAATAAAGTTTAGTGAATTAACAATTATTCATGACTTCTCTTTCTAATGTATTGTGACATTTAAATGAGTCTATGATCATGATGAGAAAAATTTTATTTTGAGTAAAATCCTATATGCAATGTATTTTCTCCATAACGAAGCAGAAACCAGAGCTCTAATGTGTTCAATAAAACTTTTTGTGAAGAGTGTTCTGTTTCAATTAATTATATTCACAAAGTATCAGATATTGGCCATAATCATTTACATGGGGTCACACTGACTTTCAACACATGCTAGCATTTAAGGTAAACTTTAAAACCATGCACTGTATAGTTCCTGTCTCATTCCCTGTACCATGGAAAATATGGCTATAGAAACATAAAATTTTTCCACTGAATGTGAACTTGCCTTCAAAATCCTTCCAAAGGTAGCACTCTTCCTCCTGGCAAATGTCAATGGTGATTGTTTTTGAAACCTCCTTTGTGTGTGCATGTGTGATTTAAGTATCACATGTATTTACACAGTGTGAGAAAACATCCCCTTTTGCAATTTGCAATACAAACTTGGATTTTCCCCAAATCTACAAACTAGGGTATGTTCAGTCCTCATAAACAAAACACATTTTCAAAAACCAAGTACATCTTCATAATATAGGAAACAGTAATACTAGAAGGGTCTATGTTTTTCATTATTCTTTGCAGTGCTGCCTGTGTTCTTAAGTTCCCAATTTATGAAAGAGCTCCATTTCAAGAGAATGTTCTTAAGTCATATTCATTTTTAAGTCTGACAAAGTGAGTCTGATACACTTTTGACACAATGTACAATGTAAAGTATAACACATGCATGTGCGCACGCGCACGCGCGCGCGCGCACACACACACACACACACACACACACACAGAATGAGCAACATCTGTCATCGTTCACCTCGGTCCAATCTCTCAGTTATTTTCACTTCTGGTTCCATGGCTATTGCTTTGGGCTTCCCAGCCTCCCGTCCACATCACCACTGCTGTTCCTCTTATTTGCAGATGTCCTGGACTCTGACTGAGCACTGGATCACTGCACACTATCACACCACCCAGTAAGCACATGGCAAAAGACTGTGACAGTGTCTGGCAGACAAGCGATCTTCCTCTGCAATTTGTTTGCATCTATGAATGTTTCTAATGTAACATCCATCATATGTGTGAAAGTTCACAACCTGAGTGTTTGTAAGTCAGGGACTTACTGTATAACAGTCGCCTGTAGAAGTTTCAGCACCTACCATGAAATTAATTAGTTATTCTTTGTCATTCTTTCAACTATTTTAATGTCGTTATGTTGACTTGTTGGCATCCTTTTGTCAGATTCCTGTTGGTTCTTCTCTTAGTTTTTCTTAAATTTTTATATTTTTCATCTATGTTGTCTTTAAAAACTGTATTTCTATTGGTTCATTATTGGATTAATATAGTTTTGTACTAGATTTTCTACTCTCATAGCATTTCTACTTGAGTGAGCATCTTATTCTGAATAAGCTTGCTCTCTGCGCATGATGTCATGCTGGGGAAATCTAGCCAGTCTCTGCTTCTTACTCCTGCTTAGATCTCTCTTGGTTGGGACCAATCCTCTCAATTCTATGATCTGTCCTTACATTAGCATTATAATTCTCTGTGTTTTCTCTTTTCAGCCCAAAGTTTCAATGATACTTTTATTTATTCTTGGGTCACTTTATTGTGAGGGATAGTTGATGATTGATTGTCTGGTCGGTTGTGCATGTCTATGTCTGTTTTCCTGAGTGTGGGCTTGGAGGTTTTCAATGTGTAATGCAGCGACCATTGTTGATTCCCTGTCGACTTGTCTGTGGCTCAGATTCGATTGTGCTGTTCTTGTGCTACTGTGTGTCTGTTTGTTAATATCTTTTTTTTTATACTTTTAAAATAAAAAGAATCACTACTGGAATTTAAAATAAAATTATATACTGTGTTATTTACTTCTACTTTTTTTTTTTTTTGGTAGCTAAGAGTAGGTCCTTCCTGGGAATAGAAGATCAAACCTTCATGTGTGAATCTGGAATACCTCAGATCATCTCCCAGAGACCTAAGCATAGTTTGCTCCTTTGGGTACCAAACAGATCCTAAATGTCCAGTGTCTCAGAAAGCTGCGTCCTGCATCAAATAAGAATACTCCAATTATTGCTATAGATCAACTTCCTCCAAACCGAGAACAAAGACATGCCATATTGCAATACATTATAGTTCTTTGAGGGTATCAAGAATTTGACTATTTGTTACAAAGTAATAGGTAACTAAGATACCATCTTAAAAAGAATTCTTGACTTCACCATCTAATTCCCTCTGTAAGGATTAAGTTTCAGTTTAGTACATTGACCCTCACTGGCAATCTCTTCTATTTTTGTCACAATTTGATACTTAATGCCTTAAATTTTGGTATTGTTGAACTACTCTAAGGAACAGAATTATGCCTATGATTCTTGCAAGGGCTCACAAATATAATATACATAATCGAATAATATAGGATTTGGAACAAATGCTGTTTAAAAGATAATATATAGCAATGCACGTCACAATTCATACATGACATTTTGACTAAGTTAAAAATGCGAAATGTTACAACCATGAAAATATTGAGAGAATGGAACCACTCTTGAATACAGCTTTGCATAAATTCTCACAAACTAAACCATATTTATAATGTGCTGTACATTTACAGACTTTTGCGTAGCATGATCTATGTGGAAATATTTGCTATGCTTGATGAGCCCTAGAAAACCAACAACAGAATTTGACATCTTTATAACACATAGAGGCCTCACTGGTTAGTATTTGCAACAAATTCAGTTTGTAAAATGATTTTTATATGTTTAGCTGCATTGGGATATCTACTTTTTTTTGTACTGCGAATCAAACTTATGATCTCTGGCTTGCCAGGTAAGTACTTTTGTCACTGAACTCTAACCGCAGTCCTAGAAAATTAACACTGGTTGCTACAGTACATATGTGGGTTTTTTTGTTTTGTTTTGTTTTTGGTACTGGGAATTTAACTCATGACCTCAGGCTTGCCAGGCAAGAGCTTATGCCACTGAGCTATATTCCCAGCTTGGATGTCTAAAATGTCTGTGTTCATACCAAAGTTTCAAGTTTTTAAATTTTGTTTTGTTTTGGCTTTTGCTTCGGAAATATAGCAAAAACACTAGTGGAACTTTCCAAAAGTTTCTTTATAGTACATCAAGTCAATCTTAGCTGAAAGTTTAGCTAAAAAATCCAGGTGAAACAGATAATCACATAAATTCCTGTCTCCAATTAAGTAGATTTCAGAAACAAAAAATATATATAATTTGCACAATTTTTAAAATATTATGATATAAGTGTCACTAGAGGCCATGCCACACAGATGAAGATATAATTTATTCTGCCTCAGAAAGAGCTATAGTTATTTGAGATATTTCAAGGAAAACATAGTAGAGATAATAACTGAACTATGTTTAAAGAATAAGGAGAACAACCTTGATAAAAAAGTATGATCTTACAGGAGATAAGATTGGTGAATGAGTTGAAACTTTGTAACATTTGGGTAGGAAACAGGAAGGACAGCTCAAAGTAAAGAACTGGTGCAAGAAAACAATGAAAGATAAGGAGGGACAAGGTGAGTAGTGGGTTATTGGACAATTCAGCTTAATTCTTTAAAAAATTGTTACATCTAATTAGGTTCCAAGTATTGTAAATCTGGCAGGAGAGGAGGCTGTAACTGAGATCCAACAGAAAGATCTTAAAAACTTGGATGGAGGCGATAATATCTTAATTTCTTTAATATTTATCTTAGTCTGTTATCCATAGGTTTTTGTGATCTATACATTATGGCAAGAGACACAGACCTAAACAAACAAAACTTAATATTTTTATTAACAAATGTTAGGAGTTATGTCAAAGTACAAATCAATAAGACTTAGTAATGAGTAGACAAAGGCTATATTTGACTCATTTTTATTAAATTGGTTGATGGGAGAATGATAAACCAATAGCATCAGAAAAAGGAAGTATACAGATACAGAATAAATGATGTTTAATTATATTCTGAGTTCTGTACAACTGACTATATTCATATAAGCATGGAAACAAAGATATCACAGGAAAACTTTTCATAATAATAAATCTTAAAAAGACAGATACAAATATCCTTCACAAAGTATTATTACTTTTATCATGAATGATAAAAAGGTTTATATAACCTGTTTACCTCAGGAAAGAAATATTGGTTCAATATTTGAAAATAAATTAATGCACTGACATAATAGAAAAATATACAATAATCACACCACATATACAATAAGAATAATCACAACTCTACCACAGTCCTGTTGGAAACCAACCCTTAACTTGTACAGCAGTCAGTTCCAAGGGACCAGACTCAGTCAGGTCAGTAACAGAGTTTCTTAATTTTTGCCCCTGCTTCCAAACTCAGCACAAATCTCAGAAAGCCCAACATGTTCTCCAGCTGGCAATATTGAAAATGATTTAATATACACATTAATTCATTTCCTTTATAGTACTAATTACTCCTAGTTTATTGAAACAAAAGTTTTGGGCTATTATCTGTTTCTTTTTTGTCAGAGGGAATATTCTTAACTCCTGGGTTACTACTTTGAAGATAATGATACATACTGTACTGACTGTTGTTATTCTCTTACTATTTTATCATAACATTTTATTATATTTTTCCATAAAATACACTTTTTAAAGACACATAATAAGAAAGAGAACTTAAAAGTGCTTGATGGTAGTTTCTAATTCTAGAAGTCTGGAAAATATCATAAACAAAGGGAGTAGAGGAAAATGGTTATGGGAGTAAAAGGAAATTAATAAATGATGAAACAAAAATAATGGTAGAACTAGTAAATACTGGCTCTTTGACAAAAGGATACAATAAAATCAATAAATGGTCACTTAGCTATATAAGAAATATCCAGGAATTGACATAATTGACATATCAATATATTAAAGTGAGAAATAATTTAAAATAATATTAAAAACATTTTAATAAAACATACATACTAAATCTGTGTTCAGAATAGATGCAATTTGAAGGGCTGGGGATATAGCTCAGTGGAATAAGCGCCTGCCTAGCAAGTGCAGGGTCCTGAGTTCGATCCCCAGTACCACCAGAATAGATGCAATTTGTAATTGAAGAAAAAAGTTAATAAGCACTGCACTCCAAATACATCCAACCCATAAAACATTAATTAAATAATTTCTATGTCATTTAACCCCTTTCTAAAGAGAAAGGGACAAAGAGATATGGAGTATTAAGGGACAGTAAAGAGAATCAAGAAGTTCTGCATACATGCACTAATTCCCCATGATGAATATAATCATTATATACCACAAACGTATACTAATAAAAATTAACCAAGGCTTAGAGCAGGTTTATTTTAGTAGTGCTAACATTTATATCGCATTCTTTTTATTGATTTTTTCCAATATAGTTTGATAAATTTTATTTTGAAATTTATCAATAAAAATTATTAAATTATCATTATATATTGAGTATCTCTATGACAGGTTAAATATATAAACAACATACCTTTTCAACCCTACATACCAATAGAATTTTCTAGTAGGCAGCCTAAGAAGAAAACCTATAAACAATACAATAATTGGCTCAGAAGATAGTTGGTCAGTGACTAGCAGATTCTTCATTATTATTATTGCAACCAGCCAGCATTCTTTAACTATGAACTAAACATCTGTGAATTCAAAAAACTATTTATGAAAATACACAGAAGAATACATTTCTACTGAATATGGGCAGCATACACAGACATTTTGTTTGGCAAGATTTCCTCAGTGTACAGTGCACTATAATAGCAATTTACACACCATTTATATTGATGAATTATGAAAGTAATATAGAGATGATTTAAAGGATAGTGTATAGAAAGATATATATGCCATTCCCCTGTTGCAGCTGGGCTGCACCTCAGAAAGCTTCAGGAAGTCTGGTGAGCTGCTGCCATACCAACACACAAGCTTGGGAGCCAGGCAGAAAGATCAAGGGTTCTAGAGACCCGGGGTCCACTCCCCACTCTTCCCCTCTTCCCCTCTTCCCTTATTGGAGCTGAGCTGCACCTCAGACAGCTTCAGGAACTCCAATGAGCTGCTGCCACCCACACACAAGAACTTGGAAGCCAAGGGGAGCCCCAGAATGTATCAAGAGACTTGGGTGCTTCTCCTTGCCCCAGCCCACACCCTCAGGGGAGCTAAGCTGAAACTCAGACAGCTTCAGGTGCCTCAGTGACTGCACACTAACTGCCTCCCATAGTTGTAGAAACCAGGTTGGGCAGTGCCAGTGTATGGAGATTCAATGACCATGTCATACTGACCCACTACTACACCCCAGTGGAAACAGGGTTGAAACTTGGACAGGTTTGGGAATCCCTGAGTGGGAGCCAAGCTGAACCACAGACACCTATGGGAGCATTAGGGATCACATCCTGACCCCCCTCACACACACCATTGAGGGATTCACACTGAGCATCAGAGACCCCTGGGTCCTTGACTAGCTACTATGACATCACCCTGGGAGTGAGGCTGAGCACCAGGGAACCTCTGTATCTCTGAAAATGACAAAACAAAGGAGTGAAATATAATCATAGACCTCTACTGCACCCAGAACAACTCCAGAAGATATCTACATAGATGAGTTTGGAAGTATACACCTGAAATCTCTGAAATGATAGCAGCTGAGGTAAAGAAATAACTCCATCAGGCCATGGAAGACATCAGATAAGAAATAATCTCTGAGGTAAAAAAAGAAATGACAGCAATTGTGAAAGAACTGCTTAGCACATTGAAAGAAGACATGAAAAAGTAGAGAAGCGTAGTAAATTAATGGAAACCTTGAAAGAACAGTGTAGGAAAGAAATGGAATGCATGAAACAGATTCATACAGATATCCAGGAAATTAAAACTTCCATCCAAAGCCTGCAAAACAGGTTGAACAAAGCTTAAGATAGACTTTCAGACCCTGAAGACAGCATTGCTGTGAATGACTGTGAAAGGAAGAATCTCTTAAAAAATAACAAGAAACTAAGAAATAACAATTCAACAGCTGCAAAATGAAGCAAAGAAAAACAATGTAAGATTAATAGGTATCAATGAAACAGCAGTTGTCAGAACAAATGACATAAAAAGACTATTTTTGGGAAGTAAGAGCAGAAAATGTTCCAAGCATGGAAAAAGAATTGGAGATCAGATAAGTAAGGCATATAGAACTCAAACTAGACTTAACCAAAATAAATATACACCCAGACATATAGTGATCAAGATCCCTGAAATTCAACAAAAGAACAGAATATTAAAAGCTGTGAGAGAAAAGAAACAGATCACCTATAATAGAAAGCCCATCAGAATCACAACAGATTTCTCAATACAAACCATGTAATCAAGATGAGCTTGGAGGGAAATATTTCAGGTCCTGAAAGAAAACAAATTCCAGCCCAGATTCATGTATCCTGCAAAATTATCCTTCAAATTTAATGGAGAAATAAAATATTTTCATGATAAAGATCAACTAAGGAACCTCATGAGCACCAAACCAACCCTACAGAGAGTACTAAAAGATATTCTAGAAAGAGATAAAAAATACCACAAATTTAAGAACAACAACAGAAAGGAAACATCAAGCAAAGCAAGCAATTAGAGGGAAACAAGGGGAACCAAAAGCAGGAAAACAACACTACAAAGATAAGCCAATACATTATCACTTATAACTGTCAATGTAAATGGACTCAATTTGCCAACAAAAGAAGTAGACTGACAGATTGGATCAAGAAAAAAATCCAACAATATTCCGTATACAAGAAACACACTTAACTCAAAAGAAAATTCATAGACTGAAAATCAAAGGATGATAAACAATACTCCATGCCACAGGTACCCAGAAAAAAGCAGGGTTAGCTATTCTGTTTGCAGACAATAGGGACTTCAAACCAAGAACAATTATAAGAGATAAAGAAGTCACTACATACTTGTAAGGGGAAAACTTTAAGAGGAAGAGATAACAAGTGTAAACATTTATGCACCAAACACAGGAGCACCCAAGTATATAAGACAAGTTTTAACAGACATAAGAAATGAAATAAGAAGCAACACAATCATAACAGAGGACTTCAACACCTCATTGTCACAAAGAGATAGATCAACAAGACAAACAGTTAGCAGATAAATAACAGAAGTAAACCAAGCATGTGAACAAATGGATTTAGTAGACCTGTACAGAGTGTTCCACCTAACAGCATCAGAATACACATTCTTCTCAGCAGCACATAGTACATTCTCTAAAATAGACCATATGCTAGCACACTGAACATGCTTAAGGAAATGCATAGGAGATGAAATTATCTCATGCATACTATCAGACCATAGTGCAATGAAATTGGAAATTAATGAAAAAGGAAATGTCATGAACTTCATAAACCACATGGAAATTAAACAGCACCCTCCTGAAAAATCAGTGGGTCACAGATGATATTAAAGAATACATTAAACCCTGTATACAATCAAACAAAAATTTACACACTACTTACAAGAGCCTATGGGATGTAATGAAAGCAGTCCTCAGAGGGAAATTTATAGCAGTGCATTTCTACCTCAAGAAAACAGAATAACCAAAAATAAACAATCTGATGCTGCACTTCAAGCTTCTAGAAAAGAAGAACAAATCAAACCAAAAGCCCAGAGAAGGCATGGAATTATACAGGTCAGGGCTGAAATTAATGCAATGGAGACTAGAAAAAACAATACAAAGAATTAATGAATCAAAGAGTTGGTTCTTTGAAAAAATAAATAAAATTGATAAACCCCTAGTCAGCCTTATAAAAAAAGTAAAGAAAATACTGAAATACATGCAATAAGGAAAGAAAGAGATGAGAGCTCTATAGACCCTGCAGAAATTCAGAAGATCATCAGTACCTACTGTGAAAATCTGTACTCTCACAGGATGGAAAACACAGAGGAAATGGACAGATTTCTCATTACATATGAGCTATCAAAGCTGAGTGAAAAAGCTATACAAATCCTGAATAACCCTATATCAGCGAGCAAAATTAAAATATAATTTAAAAAATTGCAGATGAAGAAAAGCTCAGGTCCTGATGGATTTGCAGCTGAATTCTAAAAGAAATTTAGAGAGGATTTAACACCAATTTTTCTCAAACTTGTTAATCAAATTGGAAGGGAAGGAATTCTTCCCAACTCATTCCTGGAAGCGAGTATTATCCAAGTAACAAAACCAGAGGAAGACCCAACCAAAAAAGAGAATTACAGGCCAATCTCCCTAATGAATCCCAGAATCAAAAATTCTCAGTAAAGGATTAGTAAACAGAATACAACAAATCATCAAGAATATTATACATCATGACCAATTGGGATTCAACCCAGGAATGCAGGATTGGTTCAAGTTCAATATATGAAAATCAATTAATGTAATAGAACATATCAATAGAGCCAAAGACAAAAATCACATGTTCATGTCCACTGATGCAGAAAAACCTTTTGATAAAGCCCAACACTTATTCATGATAGAAACCTTCCAGAAAATTGGCATAGGTGTACTTTACTTCAATCTGATAAAAGCCTCTATGACAAACGAACAGTTAACACCATTCTAAATGGTCAAAAACTGAAACCATTCAGGAATAAGACAAGGATGTGCACTGTCACCAGTCCTATTCAATATAGTTCTCTAAATATTAGCCAGAGCAATTAAAGAGAGAGAAATAAGAGGAATAAGGATAGGAAAAGGACTGAAATTATCATTATTCGCAGATGAAATGATACACTACACAGCAGAGCCCAAAAACTCCACCAAAAGGCTCCTAGATTTAATGACCAAATTCAGTAACATAGCTGGATACAAAGTCAACACTCAAACATCAATAGCATTCCTGTACACAAACAACAAGCAGACAGAGAGAAATCATTGAAACCACATCTTTCATAATAGCATCTTTTTTTTTTTTTTTTTTTTTTTTGCGGTACTGGGGATTGAACTCAGGACCCTGCGCTTGCTAGGGAGGCGCTTATTCCACTGAGCTATATCCCCAGCCCTATAATAGCATCTTAAAAAGGAAATAATAAATCTAACAAAGGAAGTAAAAGCTATATACAGTGAAAATTACAGTACTCTGGAAAAAGAGATCAAAGAGGATTTCAGAAAATGGAAAGACATTCCTTGCTCATGGATAGGAAGAACCAACCTCTTAAAATGGCCATCCTCCCAAAACTTTTGTACATATTCAAAGCAATCCCCTTTAAAATTCCAGTAGTATACCTCAAAGATATAGAGAAAACGTTTTTAAAATTCTTTTGGAACCAGAAGAGGCTCAGAATAGCAAAAGAAATCCTGGGAAACAAAGGAAAGGCAGGAGGAATTACAATGCTGGACTTGAAATTATACTATAAAGCCACTATGATAAAATTATCAGGAAACTGGCACAAAAACAGACCAGAAGAAAAGTGGAACAGAGTAGAACATGAGACACAGCTACAAACACACTTAGCCACCTAATTTTTGATAAAGGGACCAAACATGTTCAGTAGAATAATGATAAACTCTTTAACAAATGGTGTTGGAAAAACTGGCTTGCAACATGAAAAAGACTAAAACTACACCCATGTCTATCACCATGCACTAAACTAAAGTCAAAATGGACCAAATATTCAAATATGAAAACAGAAACACTAAGTCTCCTGGAAGAGAAATTAGGTAAAACTCTCAAAGACATAGTGGTAGGCAGAGATTTCATGAACTAACACAAACCTGCATTGAAACTACTTCAAAGAATCAACAACTGAGATCTCATCTTATTGAAAAGTTTCTGCACATCAAAAGAAATCACCAATAAATAAAAAGAAAACCTATGAATTGGGAAAAATTTTATCCAACTGCCCCTCAGATAAAGGTTTCCTATCTAGAGCATATAAAGAATTAAAAGAAATCAGGCCCTCAAAATTCAAAGACCCAATCCAAAAATGACCATCTGAGATGAACCCACATTTCTCACATGAAGAAACACTAATGGTGAATAAATTATGTGAAAAAATGTTCAACTTCATTAGTTATTTGAGAAGTGCAATTTAAAACAACACTGAGATTTCATCTTAGCTCACAAAGAATGGCTATCATTAAGAAATCAACCAATGGCAAATGCTGGAGAGGCTGTGGGGAAAAATTAACACTTCTCCACTGCTGCTGGGAGTGTTGATTGGTGAAACCGCTGTGAAAATTAATGTGGAGATTCCACACAAAAATAGTATTGCAAGTCCCGCTTAACCTAGCTATTTCTCTTCTGGGTATTTTTCCAGAAGAATTGAAAATGTCTTACCACAGTGATATGTGTGCACCCATGTTTATAGCAGTGCAATTTGTCATAGCTAAATCTTGGAAACAACACAAATGTCCATCAGCTAAAAAATGTATAAAAAAGATGTGGTATTTCTGTACAATGGAGTAGTATTAGTTATAAAAAAGATAAACTCAAGGTTTTTATAGGTAAATGGATGCAACTAGAGACTATACTCATAAGTGAAATAAATTGGACCCACATGTGTAAACATCATATTGTCTCCATGGTGTAAGAACATGAAAGAGGAAATAAAACCCAAATTGTACAATAGAATACAAGAAAGCAAAAGAAATTTCTCAAAGAAAGGAACAACTGGGATGAGGGAAAGAAGAAAAAGAAAGTACTAAGGCTTTATTTTTATATATATAAGGTTCATTTGCATAACTGTACTGCGGGTGTCTGATGGTTTGTTGAGGGAAACAGTTAATGATTAAAAGGTTTTTAAAAATATTTTTACCAATTTTGCATGCTTATATCTGGTAATCTGAGCAGCTCATATGATGAAAACAATTTGCAATATAACAACCATTGGTGATTCCTACAATCCTGTCTAGTGAAACTATTTATTGTTTCTAATGCTCTTTTAAATATTCTTTTCTTATTCTCGTTAATGATTTCATCAATCTTCTGTTCTTACATCTGGTAATCTGAGCAACTTCATGGAAGATAACAATATTTAATATAACAACCACTGTTAACCCCTATCATTTGGTTTGAAACTCCATATCATTTTTAATCCTTGCATTGTTTTCTGTGTATTTTGCTATTGTTATTTTGTGTTTGTTTGTTTTGTATTATTTTCTCTAAAGCAAAAATTTTAAAAAGAAAGATATATATATTTTTTCTTTTTAAATATATATATATATATATACACACACACACACACACACACACACACACATATCCTTCTCCTTTAGTCTCTCTATATATTATGCAAGTATTACACAAATGCTTGTCTTTATACTCAGGGTTCTTCATGCTAATAAACTCTGAGCAGAGCATAACAGAAGGCACAGTTTTATTTATTTATTTTTCACTATGGGGCTTTTTCACTTCTCTGCCTCTCTTTGAATTTCTGTGAAATGCAAATGATGGTAGTTGATTCTCTTGCTATAGAAAATTCTGAATAAGAAGGCTCTGCTTATTTTCATTTTATAACCTTCGGTTACTTTCATATTTGCATGAATAATTTAAGGTGAAAAGGAAGCATTTCACTTAATTCATTTTTGTACATTAATGATTTCAGATCAGATAATTTGTAGTTCTTCATCTGTGTAATTGATTATCTAATAGCTTCACTAAGTGTAACATGAGGCCACACAACAGTAAATTTATAAGCTATTTGAGAAGTTTACATTCAAAATAAGTTAGGTGTGTTGATAGTAAACTATTTATAAACTTCACATCATTCTGAAAATATAGGCTCATGAATGCTCCATTATTGCTAGCCCCCTGTGTTGGATATGTGTGCTGAATCATGCAGTGTAAAATAAGTACAGTCCTACCTCTCGAACACCCAGTGGGTGGACAAGACAGCTGGATAGTTGCCTCTGGGTATGACCACATGAGACTCAAAAACAATAATGCTCTTGAAGATGACTCTGCTTCTGCATGACTGTATCACATGCACCCCGCTGCAGGCCAGTACCCACATGGGAGGCCATGGCCAGGCCAGACCCTCCACTGCCACTTTCCTCTTCCCTTCACAATAGCCTCAAAATTACACATTGTTGTTGTTCTATCGAAAATGTCCTGATTGTGTATTGTACCCACTGGGTGACAACTTAATCTTGATTTAAGCAGATGCCTCGAAACAATTTATTGCTACCAAAGTCCCAAGTGAAACATGCTGGAAGTGATGACTTCATTCTGATGACAACCCCAGTAGGTCCTAAACATCACACTGAGATCCCATCACTGAAAATTGCTTCTTCACAAAGTCTTTGCTTGTCTTTTCCCTATGTACAGGAATCTGCCTTTTCTAAATCATTTTCAGTTGATGTTACATAGTATTTCACTAAACAAATGAAAGACACTAGAAAATACACTCTCACATTTGCATAGTCAAATGGAGAAGCCAACTACATTTACCACATTTTCTCCTTTCCCAATGAAATAAATTATTCTCAGTAACTGATCTTGGCTTCAAATTACCATGTACTTTCATCCCAGAGATGAAGCTGAGAAGTTTAGATTCTTTTTCTGCCTTTCCCTGCATGTGTCATTGGACTGATCACTGCATTATTCTCACCGACAGGCAAATAAGTGTTGTTTCCTGATGGAGACCACTACAGAGTAGATTTAATATTAACCAATTGTCTTCCCATGTCTACTTGTAGGTTGCCTGAAGCTTAGGCGCCTTGTCTAAAGATGAGCAGTGGACTCGTAGTGAGTGAACTTCAGTGAGTCACTGGTCACTGCTGAGGCCTGCATTTGCCTGTGAAGCTGTGATGCCTCAAAGGACAAGGCAAGGCCACAGGTGAGGACTTTTGGCTCCAACCCCAATTAAGTACAAGGAGACTTCAGCTGCAGGCTCCACACTCCTACAATAAATGCCAACCTAAAGATAAGGTAGGTCTCATGATTGATATAATTTACTGCTTGGAAAAATTCTCCCAAGGTCCTGCTAGATTCCTGTGTTTTCTTAAGTGTTGTCTTCCTTTGTTTGAAAACCAAGTAAGTACAGGCCACCCAGAGAAGTCTTGGTCTAACCCAGGGCATATCAAAGCTGTAAGAGAGTGAGACCCTCCTGGAGCCCTGAAACCATTTGAGTTTTCTCATTTATTTAAGCCTTCACTGTCCACTCACCTGGGAGACTGTGGGCCTGATCAGCCCTCAATAACTAAGGGTTTTTTAACCTGGTAGGTTACCACTAGCTAAAAGCATGAAGCAGCACAATGAATGAGTGAGTGAATTCAGTAGCGGAGTAATTTGTTCTTTGAAATTTGTTAATTTATACAGATTACACTGATAAAATTGTACAGGTTTAAAAACGAATTATGCAATAAGCAATGTATGCATATAATTTCCTATGAAGTAGATTATGCATATGGTTGCATGGCATATGATTGAATTAGGTATGAATTCTATATGGAGATGCCTATAGAACATGGTATATATTTTAATTCTTAAAAACACATGAAGGTAAAGGGAAGCCTAAAGTTAGGACTGTGTAATAGAAAGCAATGAAAGTTCAGCTAGAAAGTTTTCTTCACAGTGTTCCTCCCAGTTAAGATATCTACTCTAAGCTTCATTACTGGAGAACAAGAAAGCTACAGGTTGTTCTACACTTAGTGTCTCATGGTCCAGATCTTTCAGATCAAATAGCATCTGAAAAATTATTTGTTATTTCCTAAAAATGTGTGGAATGAAATACAGTGCCCACTTTTTGTAAAAGAAACTGAGCGTGGTGGTACACACCTATAATCCCAGCACTTGGGAGGCTGAGGCAGGAGGATCACTGCAAGTTTGAGGCCAGGCTGCACTACATGGTGGGTTCAAGGGACCTGCATAGTGAGATCTTGCTCAAAAAAATAACATAAAAGAAATTTACCAAATATAAAGAACACATTACTTATTTTTAATGAATTTTCAGACTGAAAGAATTAAAACTATTCCACCAAAGACTGTATGAAAAGGTCAAAATAAAAAGAAAAACTATCTACAAAATAATTAATGACATTACAAATTTGGAGCCGCTAGTTATTATTAAGGTATATGAGCTTCCTAAAATTTTGACAAGTCAAAAATATAATAATAATAATAATAATAATAATAATAAATGTCATGATGGAATTCATTCCTATTGCTCTATTAATGTAGGATCAGATAACAATATCTTGCAAGGTGTTTCAATTGAATGAAAGAGTGTTTTGGGTTATATTATCTAATAAGTACACCAATACATTTTAAAATTGTCTAAATTCTAATTGCAGAACTACCTGTAAAGGAAATCCTCAGCTGACTGCGATTTATTCCTATTTCTTTTTTTTTTTTTTGCGGTACTGGGGATCGAACTCAGGACCCAGCGCTTGCTAGGCAAGAGCTTATTCCACTGAGCTATATCCCCAGCCCTTATTCCTATTTCTTTAGGTAAACATTTTCATTGGTGTACACTTGCAATCTATGACCGTTATACTCATTCTGGAGAATTACTGTGTATTACATACCTGTGGTATCATCTGTATGTTATCTTGATCATTTTTAATACCATGATCACTGCTCCCATCTCCAGAGCATTTCCTTCTCTGTCTCCCACGAGCTGTCTTTTATTTTACTCATTATTTATATTTTGGATTTCTCCCATAACAGAAAATATGCAACATTTAAATTCTGTGTCTAATTTGTTTCATTTAACATTATGGCCTCAATATCCATCTTCTTACAAATGATTTTAATTCATCCTTCCTTGTGGCTAAATAATCCATGTGTGGGTGTGTGTATGTGACATTTTCTTTATCCATTCGTCTGTTGATAGGCAACTTGCTTGAGACCATATATCCGGGTAAAAGTCCCTGAAAAGATATAGCTCAAACAAATGAAATTTAAGAGTCTCTGCACTGCTTTACATGGTGATTATGCTATGCTGTGCCATCACCAGCAGTATAGAAGCAATTCTCTTTCTCCATGTGCTTTCCATCTTTTTTTCTTTTGTGCTCTGGATTAGAGTCATTCAAGCTGAGAAAGATGGAACGTCAGAGTTGTTCTGATTTGCATTTATCTGATGGCTAAAGGTACTGAGCCATGCTTTATGTACATATTAGCTATTTGTACTTACTCTTTGAAAAAGTATCTATACATTTCAATTCGCCATTGATTCGGTTAATTGATTCTTTGGGGTTTAATTTTGTTGAGTCCTTATATTTTCTAGACATTAATCCTCTATCAGAAGAGAAGCTGGCAAACATTTTTGCCAGTTGTATGTTGTCTCTTCACTTTGTTTATTGTTTCCCTTGCTACAGAGAAGTTTTTTAACTGATATAATCCCCATGTTGGTCCTTGGTATTATTTCTGGTGTAGGTGGAGTTCTCTCCAAGAAGCTCTTGCCCACAACTATTGTTTGAAGCGTTTTTACCATTTTACTTTCCAGCAGCTTCAATATTTCTATGTTATGTCCAGGACTTTGATCTATTTTGAATTGGTTTTAGTACAGGGTGACAGATATGAATCTACTTTCAATTTTTGGTGGGTGTATAACCTTTTCCCAGCACCAAATTGTGAAGAGGTTATCTTTCCTCCAACAGATACCATTAGCCATTAGTCAAGGATCAGAAGCCTAAATGTGCAGAAGGCTGTTGCTATGTCTTCTGTCCTGTTTTGTTCATTTACAGGTGTATTTCACGGTAATTCTGTGCTGTTTTTATTGCTGCAGCTTTCCAGTATGGCTCACAATCCGGAATACTAGTACCTTCTTGTCTTTGTCTGTTTCTGGTTCCTTTGCTTTTTTCGAGTCTCTTCTGAATCCATGTAAGTTTTAGTATTGTTTTTCTAGTTCCATGAACATTGTTGCTTGTGTTTTGGTAGAAATTACTTTAAAACTATAGATTTGTTTGACAATACGGAGTTTGATAATAGTATTTCTGCTTATTCAGGAGCAGGAATACTTTTGCATTTTTAAGTGGCTTCTTTAATCTCTTTCTTCAAAATACTGCAGTTTTCATTACACAGTTTAGGCCTTTGTCCTTCTTGATTAGATTGCTTCTTATAGACTTTGTTTTTGAAGTGATGTTGAGAACTGTTGTCTGCCTTCCTTTCCACAGGTGTCATTATTGATGTATAGCAATGGTCACTTTCTGTATTAATTTTATATCATGCCACTTTCCTGAGTCTTCTTTAAAGATATTGTCCTGTGGTTTTCTTTTTTATTGAGGCTTTGTCTGGTTTTGGTATAAAGATAATGTTGGCTTCATGGAATAAGTTTGGCAGTGATCATTTCCTTTCATTTCATTGGCGAGTGACCCTTGATGGGGGAGAAACCAATAGGGCAACTTAAATCACTATAGAAATTAGTCTTTGCCCACAGCTGCCTATACGTGTGGACCCACTCACTTTGGAAGTGAAAGAGTCTCATTTTGCCAAGAGATCATCCAGTCTGTCTCACATACTGACAGCAGGCAGATTTGGAGGGAAAACCAACACTCCTCCCAATTCCAATCCTGCTATATTTAACCCACTGTTTTTGAAGTCTCTGTTTTTCTCAGATCCTTGCTGAGGCAATTACTCGGCTCACTTCATGGATTTTACCTCAGGGCTCTCTGATAGCCATGGACACTAACCGTTAAAACAGCTACCCACAGCTTTCTCACCCTGCTCTCTGCTCTTTTAGAACCCTGTGATTTCAGTGGCCTTTGGAGGTGAGAAAGGAGATTTCCTCGGTGCAGGCTGTTTCTGTCCACCTGTATGCTCACAGTTCCTAATTGCTCCAGGTGTCTAAATTTATCTTGAGCTCTGGTGTCTCCCAGTATCTGTTTCGCTCAGTGAGGCAATGGTAAGTGGAGAAGTGTCAAGATAGAGCCAATTCCATGCCTTTTCCTGAAATTTTTGTTTTATTCTGATAGCCAGATCTCTGGGCCTAGGTTGAAATCCATGCTCAGGAGCCAGCAATCTGCTGTTATTATTATGGATTATAGTTTGTGTTTTGCCAGGCAAGCCATGGAGTTCTATCAAGGCTGGGAGGTAAATGGTGTCAAGGGTAAATGTTCAGGTGCATCCATCCCACTTATGTCTTTCCCTGAAAGTATTGTGTGCTGTACCCAGTGCCTTATTCTCCAGACTCTAAGATCCACACCAGTAGTTTGTGTGTCTCTTTGCTGCTATTGTAGATTGTGGGTCAGTTTTTGGCAGGAGAACCACATGGCTCAGCCATGCTGTGAAAAACAGTATCCTACTAGCATACTTCACAGACCTAGAGAAAACATTCCTAAAATTCATCTGGAACCAGAAGAGACCCAGAATAGCAAAAGCAATTCTGGGCAACAAAGACAAGACAGTTAGAATCACAGTCCCTTACCTGAAATTATATTACAAAGCCACAATAATAAAATAAACATGGTATTGGCTAAAAAGCAGACTTGAAGATCAATGGAACAGACTGGAAGAGACAGTCACATCCACAAACACACTCAGCCACCTAATCTTTGACAAAGGGGCCAAACAATCTCACTGGAAGAAAGATAGCCTCTTCAATAAATGCTGCTGGAAAAATTGGCTTGCCACTTGCTGAAGACTGAAAATAGACCCATGCACTAAATCAAGGCAAAATGGATCACAGATCTCAATATCAGGTTTTTTTACTCATCCTAACAACCTGACTCCTACCTTTAATAATCATTGCTAGCCAATATCACCTAAATAAACAGAAAACCCAAAAAATATATATATATATTTCTTTACTCATTTTTTAATAAATTTTTCTAAAACAGAAACACAAAATTTATTGGAAGAGTAAGTAGGTAAAAATCTTAAAGACATAGGGGTAGGCAGAGAGTTCATGAACAAAAACCAAACTGCACTGGAAATACATCAAAGAATCAACAACTGGGACCTCATCTTACTGAAAAGTTTTGCACATCTAAAGAAATCACCAGCAGAGTAAAAATAAAGCCCACAAATTGGGAAAAAATTTTATCTGGCTGTCCCTTGGACAAAGGTCTTCTAGCTAGAACATATAAACATTTAAAATCATCACCCTCCCCAACTTCAAAGACCCAATCCACAAATGAGCATCTGAGATGAATACACTTCTCAGATAAAGAAATACAAATGGCAGATAAATACATGAGAAAATGTTCAACATCATTAGTCATTCGAGAAAGGCAAATTAAAACAACACTGAGATTCCATCTTAACCAAGTAAGAATGGCTGTCAGTAAGAAATCAACCAATAACATATGCTGGCAAGGCTGTGGATAAATAGGAACTCTTCTCCACTGCTGGTGGGAATGCAGACTGGTGAAACCACTGTGAAATCAGTTTGGAGGTTCCTCAGCAAACTTGGTCTAGAGGTCCCGTTCAACCCAGCTATTGTCCTTCTCAGTATTTTCCCAGAAGATCTGAAAACATATCACAGCAATATATGTGCACCCATGTTCATAGTGGCAAACTTTGTAATAGCTAAATCATGGAAGCAACCCAAATGTCCATCCACTGAGGAATGGATAAAAAAATTGTGGCATTTTTATATAATGGAATATTACTCAGCTATAAAGAAAGATAAACTCAAGGCTTTTGTAGGTAAATGTTCAAAACTAGAGACCATACTCATAAGTGAAATAAATCAGACTGCATATGTAAGCAACATATTGTCTCACTAGTGTAAGAACCTGAAACAGTGAATAAAAACTAGGAGGTATGATAGACATTGTGAAATGAAAGGTAAATGCTCAAACATAAAGAGCACCTGGAGTGAGGGAAAAGAGAAAAGAAAGGGGAAAATTATGTGTATATGCGTACACAGAATAGCTAACATAGGTGTACTACTGACTTCTATCACTTTATTGAAAGAAATAGTTAATAATTAATTATTTGATCAATCTTGCATACCTATATTTGTTTTACTGAGTAAGCACTTTGAAGTTATCAATACAACAACCATTGTGAATTTCCTATCACCTTGTGTATAGTTCAGTATTGCTTATACGTATGCTACTTTGTAAATGGCTGTCTGTTTGTTAATATATTTTCATTGTTTTACTTTTAAAAAGAAAAAACAAGGCAAACAGTGTCCCTGGCCCTGCAGTCCGCAGGCAGCTGGGCTGACGCGGGGCTCTGCTTCTCACTCTAAACGTCCCTCTTGCTGAGTCCCACTGTTTCCCGCCCCACGCAGGGTATGTTCTGGTGCGCGGTGACCCTACCACCTTATTTCTCTGTATTCTATTCTTTTTAATTTTTATTTTAATTAGTACATGTTTTCAGTACTTAAAGGTTATATTCATCGTGAGGAATTCATACGTGTACATAAAAATCTTAGTTTTTTTTCCACCCTCTTGCCCTTGCTCTTCCCTCCCCCTCTATTGCTCAATCCATTTCCCTTTTGCAGAGCCCTGTGGCCCTGCGTGCTGACCGGTCCCAGCATACATCATAGGATCCTCTGTGGATACTGTTTCTTCTGTGTTTCCACAACTGCTCTTTAGGTAATTTTTAAAATGTTATTATTTGATAAATAAAATGATACTGACGAGAATGTCCTTCTTACTAAAAAAGACAATTATAATGTCATACACTGAAATTTAAAAGAATTTATATATTATCTTACTTTATACAGGTTTCCTCTTTACTATGTTAATTAAGGTACATTCAGCACACCCTTGCCCCTCATCCTGAAAAACTATTCCAAAGTAAAATTTTAATAAGAAAAAAATGAAAGAAACAAAAACAAGCAAACGTTCAGGTCTATGGGATCCATGTCCTGCTCTTACACACGTGATTCATCTCGCCATATACTGACATGTCCTCAGGACACTGGCAGAATTCCTAGGTGATGGTGTCATGGCACAGAAGCAGGTGGGCAAAAATGTAGGTAGTTGTAGACCCTGTTGTTCAGATACTGCAGAGGATGTTAAACACCAACAGAGGTGAGGAATATTGATATAAATATTGATCTCTTTGAATTTCTTTAACTTTACAGAGGATGATTCCTGTTTCAGAATTGAATCTACTTGAAAAATTATCCAAGCACCCTGGTTGAGTAGTGGAGCATTCAGATTAGAGAACTATCTTTTGCTGGTAGAGAGCAATGAATTGCCTAATCACAGTTTGTCATCTGCTCCTGGAAACTGCCACAAAATCTATTCATTACAATGATTTTGAAAAAAGGCAGAATACTGCTTTCCATAAAAAGGAAAAGTTTAATTAGTTTTGACAATGTCCAATTTTACCTGAGCCACATGAGCTGAGAAGTTGAGGAGAGGCAGGGATGAAGAAATCCACCCACTCTTATGTCAAAGTAAAGATTGACAGCCAATGGCAGTCTTCCCAACAGATTAGGTCAGACTCTGGGTAACTACCATGCTTATAAATGACAGGCCAGATGTGGACACCAACCCTTCAAATTCCCATTCTATTCTTCAGACACAATTACTAGAACTGTTGAGTAAACTGACGAAATCCTTCCAATCTGACCAAACTTTACACCCGATTCTTCTGTTCTCAGCTCCTGAGCTTTGGTGTACTTCAGCGAGAGTGAGCCCGCCTTCTGTATCCCTTCCTGTACTGGGGGAACGCCAGCGTCAGAGCACTCGGAAAATTGTGAGGAGGTGTTTAACAGACTGGCTTACCTGAACGCAGGGTTAGTAATCCCACAGTGGCATTACTCTTTCAGGCTGAAAAGACAAGGGAAAGAACAGATACTTAATGCAAAGTGGAAGCCTCTAAACAAGAGAGAAAGATGCAGCGCTAGCCAAATGTTAAGGCCTGGAAGCCCCTTAGAAAGTCAGTAGCACAAGTCCATGTTCAAAAGCTAAGGAATCTGGGTTCTGATGCTCTCCATTACAGCAGAATCACAAAAAGTAAATAACTAAATTTATCTTCTCAGAGCACATGTGCACGCGCTCCTGAGTTCCCCTTCTACTTTTTTTCCCTGACAGTCACCAGCCAACTGGACAATGCTGGTCACACACTAGGTAGGTCTTCCCCACTGAGTACGTTGACCTGCATGCCAGTGGTCCCTGGAAACATGTTCCAGTCACATTCAGAAGTGTGATTCACCAGTTTTAGTTAACTCTCTAGCCAATCAAGTTGCCAGTCAAGATTAATAAACAAACTTTCTAAAATTAGGCCTCAAGTGAAACCACTCCCTGATCAACTGGCTAATCACAGCAACCACTCCGCCATACCTACTTTTCTTGGTTTATTTCATAACATTTCTTTCCTGCCAAACTTCTCAATTTGCAGATTTATGCTCAGAGAGTGCTCTCCCTTGCTAAAACCTCCCTCTTGCTTTTGTAAATAGTCCTTTTCCCTGTGCTTCAATAATCCTTTTGAATAGTGTTTTCTTCTCTAAATCCACGTGTGTATTTACTTGACACTTGAAAATACATATATTTCTCCTAATCTATGACCAGCACAATATGATTTATTTGCTCAATAATATGTCATTCCCTAGAAATGCTTCTTAGTCATAGTACCTCCAAGAGCAAAAACATAAACGTTGAATGGTATGTGGTTAAGAGTGATTTAACTAATCTCTTCCTAGTGTGTGACAGTATCCAATGCTCTACTAAGTCTCTCTTGATTTATAGCCACCAAAATTTATAATATGAACTTATTTCATATAATTGATGATAGCAATGAGTCATAAAAATATAAAGGATATTTCCTTCAAACAAACTCTATTTAACTAACTAATTGGACATTTTGAATATACCTTAAATAAATATATATTTTTTTCCTGTAAGAAATTCAAACCTTCTGGTTTAAGATTTGTTTCTTTTTTATTTCATGTGTAAAGATGTTGGAAGGTTTGGGGTTGAAGCGATCACCAGTGTCACATGCTACAAGTTTGAAATCAGGAACAAAAGACCAGGAGGTGCAAGAACACATGTTTTTTTTTGCCATCACAGAAATAATCTAAAGAATGTGTTTTGACTGGGATTCAAGAAGGAGTCTGACACCTCCCTCTGTCTCTCTCTCTCTCTCCCTCTCTCTCGGTCTCTGTCTCTTTCTCTCTCTGTCTCTATCTCTCTGTTTTTCTTTCTAGTATCTGTGTCTTTTTTATTATTCCTAGAATGATTTTTCAATTTTTTAAAGTCACATGTATTTTTACTGGAATGAAGCACATCCTTTTCAAGAAAAATGTCGCATCTATATTTTTCTTAAGTCAACCTTAGATCACTTTGTATTCGGTAAGTACAATGCTGACAAGATTAAAATTTATCTCAAGCTCCCCAGTAATTACAAATTGGTACACAGCATTACAAAGAGTGCGGATGATTGCAGCTGCCCAAACCTTTCGGACTTCTAACGCCAACAGAAATTAAAAGTGGACGCAGCTTTTCCCCATAGGAAGTAAGGAAATGCGGTGGCCTAGGATGGTGAACCTTTTAGGGATTTCAGTTATACAAACAGCGTGCTGCAGCACTGTCTCATAGGTTGTTGCCACTGGCCTAGGAGAGCTCACTGACAACTGCATGTAATACGCTCACAATAGGTCTCCTCTCACACAGAAAAAAATGGAGCCTGGTGCATATGGAAGTCTGTATGTTTCCAAATGCCTGAAGACTTTCCACTTAAAACTCATGGATGCTCAGTCTTTAAACTGCTTCTTACTCATGACCTTACTCTCTAACTCTTGTACCTCATCATGCTTGATAACTCCCAACTATCCTACAAGTAACTACCGAATCACAGTATGGTTCTTAGTATTTCAAATATTTTTAACAAAATGATCTTAAAAGTATCTGAATGTAAGCTGATTCCTCATGTCAAAGATTTATTAAATTTTTCTCTTTATTTCCACAGGGATGACTGAAAACCACTGAACAAAGTCTTTGCAGTTAAGCTTATTGTCTTGCAGAGTACTTCTCCACATTTACAATGAGATAACAAAAGGCTTTTGTACAACACCAGTGCCTGGTAAGTGTAGGCAAAATTAAAATAAATAAGGTGAATGTATTAATATATTTCCTTGAATTTTCTTTAAAAACCAAATAGTAACATATGTTGTACCATTGCTTAGGGTCAGACAGTAGAATCTGTTTGGCGCTGATAAGCCATACAGTTGCTGTTACTATTCTCACAAGTTTATCGAGCTTGTTTAGTGCTGTTACTGATGAATTTAAATAACTCTTAATAAACCCAAAGCCCGGTTGCATAGCCTTAATCATTTTTCTACAGTATTTTCTTGACTCACTGTGTCATATTTTCCCTGTTTTGTTCTGTGAAATATTTATTGTTCCTCCTGGAAGACACGGGCTTGTCTAATTGATTCTGTCTCTCTCTTTCAGACGGTAGTCATTTTAAGGAAAGAGATCACATTTTATTTATGTCCATAAACCAAGATCTAAAACTGCTGCAGCGCAGATAAATCACTGAATTAAAGAATAAATAAATAAGGCTACATAAGCAAAATGCAAATAGAAAATTTAAAGGAGATAGTCATAGGACAGATAGGACCTTAGAAATCCATATGTAACAATGACATCATGAATGGAGGGGCAATAAAAAAGAATAAATGTTAGAGGTCATTTTCCTATGTTGAATTCTTATAAAAATATAGCTTTTGTTGCCATCTTCTATGCTGAAGATTTCTTTTTAAACCCAGTTAACATCATAGTGATGGTCCACTAACATACCTGGTTTGTAAATGTGTAACTCACCGTCCTGTGACAAAGCAGAGTTGTTTAACTGTAAGAAGGTACTGGCTAACAGAGAGACAAAGGTGGTATTACCCATGTTCAGATGCATCGTGAACTCACCTTGTAACTTGGAAACATTAATTTGTCAAGCCTAAATCAGTTCATGTGTAAAATTGGGTGGAAATCTATACCTGATGATCCACATGAGTAGTTTGATTAAAAATGTCCAAGCAAATTAAATGAAATTGAATTTAAAGTACCTTCTAAGACTAAAATTAACTCAACTGAACACTTCATAACGTTGTTGAAGTCTTCACAGTTACTAGAAAATGGTTCAAGTCTTTGAAATGTCTTGATATTTTAATAAGACAAAGCAAATTTATAATAAGTAACTTATTTCTGAGAATAGTTCTCCATTCTGCCTTGGGAACAGTTCTCCGTTCTGCCTGCTCCAGTTTGTGGGTTTACACACCACTGCAGTCTTCCACGGTGCACGGCTTTCATTTGGGCTCACTGCTGATAGGCTCTTCTCCTCACCTTCTCTTTCCTTCTCTGCTCATCACCACCATGTCCTTTCCTAGAGAGTTTCCACGGTGACAGCTTGTTTCCTCCATTAAAGCTTGACTGGGCCAACCCAGCTGTCACAGATGGTTCCCAGGAGAGTGGTAGAGCACAGTTTAGCGAACATCTGTGTGGGTCATGAGCATGTGATGTTGGGAGCTATACCCGGTTCCTCAAAGGCACTATTTCCTCACTCTACTCTTTGTTGCCATGATCCATAGGAGCTGTTCTGCCCCAGCCTTCTACCTTGATTTTTCTGCCTTGGAGCCAACTGAGTATGGACTGAACTCCATGAAACAGTGAGCCCACACAAGTCTCTCCTGTATACCGTCGGTGTCCTGCGCCTCACTCAGCAGTGGAAAGGAGTCACTGAGGACACTTTCCCATTGATGAAAATGCGTTGTAATACTTACATTTGATTCATGGAGACATTGTGGCACAAAGTGGGTGAAAAATCAAACTATTATACTGACTTAGCAGGAAAGAAAGAAAACAAATTAAAAAGCTTAAGCCATGTATTACTTCTGACATCTTCAAATATTGATTATGTTTTACAGCTTTTAAAGGAAAAACTGAAAAAATTAAGGGATATAGCTTAGTGGCACAAGTGCCTGCCTGGCAAGCACAGGGTCCTAAGTTCCCGGTTAAAAAAAAAAAAAAAAAAGAGGGATTCCATATAAAGGAAAAACTGAAAAAAATTAAAGTTTTGTATATCTTCGCTGTAAGTGACATTAGAGGGATAAAATGAAAATGATTTCTAGTTACTAAAGTGTTTCAAAAGCATTAAATAATACACAATGAAATAGAAGATGCACAGGACACAGACAAAAATAGTTTATTTTGTAGGTGTAGCATGTGAAGAATAATTTTATGCTATAGATATCTATATTGGTTAAGAACTATGCACATATTTAATTTCAGCATGGAGAAGATTGGATAGATTTTAATTCTTAGGTATATCATTTGAGATAGCAATGTCAATCAATTTAGTTTAGTTACTAGAACGAGATTCCACTAAAAAGTTGTAGTTATGAACAGTTCAGTGGATTTGTTAGTGAATTAAAAAATAATTGCATATTTTCATTTAACTTTTGACCACATCTTGGTAATTGAAGTTTACTTGAACATTACCTGGTCCTTATGTTGTTCACATTAAAGGACACAAAGCTCTTGCAATAATCATTTTAAATGAAGATTTTGTTCTAATTAGCATTTTTTAGTGTAAGCTATTTTCTTTTTTACTTATATACTTAAACCTCATAAATCAATGTATTTCCTGACAGAAATGGCTAGTTATCCATGTAAATTTAATCCTACATATGAATTCCAATATTTCCTGTCTGGATTGATATAAATGCAATGAAAGTCAACACCTTTTATGGACATTGTGAGGCATTATATAACCCTTTAGTCCTTTAAAATACTCTTAAGTGGTTTTGAGAATATTGTATATCAAGCAATAGTTTGATGGGCTTAAGAATGACTGACACACTAGATACATGACTTGAGATTCTACTTTCAGGTCTGTAGCAAACCAGGTCCAAACATAAAAGAAGATATAAATCCAAAGGGCCATTTTAAGGGAAATATCCAGTTAGTTTTATGACTTTCCCATTTCCTTGGGTCACTTCACTTCTTAGCTGAAAATCAACACTGTTAAGGCGGTATTTAGATCTCTTATGAAGCCAGTTTTGACCCCAATGCAAAGTATAATTTTGCCTCATCATAATTTCTTCTGGTCATCAACTTTCAGCAAATTTGAGTTTCTTTTCTACAAAAGACAGAATTTTCCTTACACCAATATTTTAATGCATTTTATAATTAATACTGGAAAATTCTCTCCAAGAAGACCAGTTCCTGGCCACCTCTGCCACTGAGATACTTCATGGGGAAAAGTAACTGCTAATTTAGGATGTAGAATAAATACCACCCTCCCCAAAAAGGAATTCGAAAACCATTTTATATAAGTTAAGCCTCCCTAATAATCTACTTCAACAATGTTATATATAATTTTTTGAAGTTGTTAATTTTTATTATAAAACACATTTTTATAGTACATTAATCAAATTGTTATTCTTTTTTATACTTTTTCACTATGTAGGCTGCATATTACCTGATTCCTTGTTCAGGGCTGACCATTTATACACATCTGATAAATGTCAGCTGAGGGGTTTAAGGACTAGATTACTATAATCTACAGGGGACCATAGATTTTCAAGTTGAATCTAAAATTTAAAACTCATAAGAGTGAATTCCTATATCTCATAGAGTAAATATTTTATTTGTATAATTTTTAAAAAACATCATCCCAAGCTCTAAGACATTTTAAAAACTGCATCAATCACTCCTATTTGAAATGTAAACACTGTCAGCCTCTTTGCCATGCATTTCCAGTGAAATACTCATCTCTGCCCAGATGTTCATAGTCTTCTGATCATTTTAAAATAATTTCTTCTTGTCCAACTTTATGGTTCAGAGAAAAGAACAAACTAGAAAACTCAAATAGAGTTCCCTGTTACTGCTCTTTACTGCCTCTAAATCTTTCTTTGCTTTTAGGACTTAAAATACTATAGAGGTTTCCAGTTTTGTGTTTGTTGAAAATTATGTGCATTCACACAAACTTTCTATTGAGTTTTAATGAGAAGTTAGAACTGTGCCATTTCCTATGACTCCAAAATACTATGAAGTCTTACATTTGACTTCAATATTTCATGATTTGTGTCTTAGCTACTTTTCTGAATGCTGAGACAAAATACTTGACACCTAAAGCTGAAAAAGGAAAGGTTTATTTAGCTCTCAGCTTGTAGAGGTTTCAGTGCATGCTTGACCGGCTCCAAGGCAGGGTGGATGGCAGACAGGCATCACAGAGGAAAACAGTTCGTGGGGAAGGGAGAAGGCAGCAAAGCAAAAGCAAGCAAGTGACAACCACAGATCTTTCTATCCTTTATTTCTTATCAAGAATATGTACAAATACATATAAGTACAAATCTTTAAAGTCATGTTTGGCTTTCAGAGGTGTCTCAGAAAAGGACTGTGCTTATTTTATTCTGTGAAAATATTCTCATTTCTAGTAAACACGCTCCTTTTGACCACATCTTGGTAATTGAAGTTTACTTGAACATTACCGGGTCCTTATGTTGTTCACATTAAAGGACACAAAGCTCTTGGAATAACAATTTTAAATGAGGATTTTGTTCTAGTTAGCATTTTTATCATGTAAGCTATTTTCTTCTTTTACTTATATAACTAAACCTCTAAAACCTCTCCTTTTGGAGAATGCCATAAGAGAAAGTAT
>PVLD010011707.1:0-63965 GCA_004027595.1 Dinomys branickii
AAAATGCTGATTTTCAAAGAAATGTAAGTGAATTGTTTCAAGTGCATTGATGTTCTGTGGAATTTGCCGTAAAAAGGTTGGGCTTTGTGTTGTCCAAACAGGGAAACAGGAAGCTCCCCAAGATAATTAATGAAGTGAGCAGAGCCCAGCAGGAACAGGTGAAGAAAAGCAGGAGGTGCTGAGGCCAGAAACACTCTACTGCCACGGCATCCAAGTGCCAGACTGACGAGGAGTGAGTTTGAATGGAAAAGCAGCTGTGTCACGTCGGGATCCTGCAGGGTACAGGCCAACCTGAGTGCCAAAGTCGTCAGATCACAGCTAGGCGAGACGGGAGATCAAGTGAGCTCAGAAGGTGAGGATTTGGTCAAAATGTGTTCCTCTGGAAGGAAAAGAGGCTGGGGATGAACAGGGCCCTTAGCTGACTCGATAGCCTCTGCATCTGCAGCTTCTGCCCCATAGGACAACATATATCATGACAAGTCAGTGATTTTCTAGGGAACATGAAGACTGTGGCTTTTGTGTGAAAATCACCCTCACAGGTAAGTTAGTGAGGGATATCCTGGGCCTAGGGAGCTGACGCTGGCCCCTGTGGTCACCCTCTTGGGGTCTCAGAAGGTAGGGAAGGAGGATCTGGAGTGGGGTCTGGGAATCAGATTGGTAGTTTAGATGCAGCACTGCCGTTCTTGGCACTGGTGACACGGCAAGTTACCTAACCTTTCTAGGCTTCAGTTTCCTCGTGTGCAGAACGGGAATATCAGCAGCATCTACTTCGCAGTGTCGCTGTGTTGATGCCAGCAGCTGTGTCATGTGACACTGTGTTATGTCACAATTCAAGTAGATCCCAGCACCTGCTGTGAAGTGGAGCTTTGCAGCCCTGAGTAACGTGGAACTTGTCCATGTGGCTGTTTTATAAACAGCTACTTTGCTTTAGGTCTCGTAGCAACATACCAGGGTGCAAGTTGTACTTGCTGCTTAAACTTTTACATGTGGAAAATTTGAGCTCTGAGTAGAAGGCTTTTGAGAACAACTGTAGTCATTATTTACATTCAGGGCTTTCCTGACGCAAGTCCACTCATTGTACTGTGCAGTTTTGCATTAGCTGGAGTGGACCCCAGGACGCTATTGAGGACCCCATCTGAGCACAGAGGTGAGACGCAAGCTCTTGAGGCCCTCTGGCTGGAATGATAGAATGGTGTGGTTGAGTTAAAACTGGTCAAGTCTGTGTTGTAAACTCAGCTGCGTAGTGGGCGTGGGGGAGGAGGGCTTGCCTCTCTGCACAGGGTGCTGGGCGTTTTCCCAGAGCAGTAGTTCATCAGTCTACTCCAAGACCCTCAGTGTGACTGCTCATGAGGATGCCTACATTCTGACTCCTTGCTGTGTACTACGTGTGGTGAAAGGAGTTTTCCCGTTCGGTACTAACAGGAATTCTCTGAGAGAGTTGCTGTTATCTTCTCTGCTTTGCAAATGAGGATGAGCCTGGGGCTGACAGGGACAGGACCAGAATTAGACTGTCTGGGCTGAGCCCTTGACCGCTGCAGCGCAGCCCTGCACTGTCTCCCTTGAGACCTCGACTGGCCTCATGTGCACACCTGGTCTCTTCTCCCACCGCCCCTCCTGCAGCCTGCGCTCTCTGGGTCCCTCCTGCACATGCTCAGGCTTGCTGGGTGCTGTGGTTTTCATCGATCTCCATTCCTTCTCCTCCATATTTTCTTTTGCCATAAAGCACTCCATATGGTACTTTGTGAATGCCCTGTCCGGATATGCGGAATTTACCCGAAAATCTATAACACAATTTATTTACTCAGCAATAAAATATACTATTTTGTATTCTTACATTACAAGTTAAGCTCAAAATACAGTACTTCAAACATACTTTGCCCATCATTCTAGCCGCCTTCTGAAGTGGTTCTGGATGTCCTCTTTCCTGAGTGTCTTTATGAGGTGTCATATAAAATACAATGAATGCTGTTGCTGAGTGTCAGTCAATGGAATTGAGGCCTGGAAAACATCTCTGTGTGTCCTCATCCACTCTGTTCACTGGACCTGGAACTGTACATCTTCGGGATCTTCCAAGAATGAAAGTCAAAATGACCATGAAAAGTAAAAGTTTTTAATCTATTCAAGACATCAAGGCAGCCAGGACTGCACCACTAAAGACACTCAGGAAAAAGGACTTCGGTGACTGCTCCAGACCGTGGCAAGTGTGGTCAAAGCAGGCTGGGGTGCATTTTGAGAGGGATGAATGGCAACATATCTTCCCTAATACTTTCTTACTTTAAGTATTCGCCATATCTTCTACTCAGACCTGGTACCAAGCCTATGAAGTCCATGTCATCTGTCCTGATTCCCAGCAAATATTACTTTGCACACTGTCTAACTCAGTGGTGGTGAACTTACAGCATGTGTGCCTCAGTGTGTGCACAGAACCCTCTCTGTCCGCATGCCAGCCAAGTCACCCCAGCATTGTCCAAGCAGCTGAACATCAGATATTCAGGTTTACTTGCAGTGGTGGCACTTTGTGATAAATAAGTGGGTTTCAAGTTGTAGTTTGGGAACATCTGGTCTAATGTCTCACTGCCAGTTCACCCATCTAACTTAATAAATATCAACTAACTCAAAAATTTAAAAAAAGGAATATACTCATCATGACAGATAATTTTAAAACATAAGAGAAAAATTTATTGTGGAATTACAACACCAGCTGTAATATTTGATCCTATGGATATTAAAACAAGGAGCCTTCATCATCTTGATTATTTCAGTGAAATAAAAGTGAATGAATGCAGAACTATAGCTAAGGAAAAAGATGTAACAAAAAGACAAAAAGATGGGACGCATGAGAGTCATGTTAGGGTTAACACACCAGTTTGGGAGATATAGGCCAATTCTGTACCCCCAGGCCTTGAATGTACAAAAAAACACAGCAGCTAAAGTAATACAAAAAAACCTATCTATCTATCTATCTATCTATCTATCTATCATCCATCTAACTTTTGTCCCTCTTACGTGTCTTTTCAATGGCCTTAATTCTAAATAAAATTTTTATGAATCATGATGTTAACTTGATTACTTAACTTTATTCAATGAAATGAAGGATAATTTATAGGTTAAAATTGGTTATTACATTTACAGAGTTTTATTGTGTCTTCTTCCAATAATTGGTTGCTTAGAAAGCAAGTATGTACAGTCATGCAGGTTTGAAGTCATACATTTTAAAAGAGTTTTTAAAAGGATCTAAAAATTTCTTTGACATTTGCACATTGCTTTTTGTGTGTGTAATAGTCTGCTTCCTGTTATTATACATACCTGAAATAGCCAACTTATAAAGACAAAAGGTTGGTTTTGGTTAAGGGTTTCAGAGGTTTCAGTTCATGGTTGGGTGACATCACTGGGATCTGAAGGGAGGCAGCACATTGTAGCAGTAGTTTGTAGTGCAGCAGAACCAATTTGCTTCATGGCAGAGAAGTAGAAGAAAAAATATGAAGGGGATAGAATATCACACTATTATTTGAGGATGTGGACTGATAACCCTAAAATTCCCAAGAGCTCCCAGCTCTTCATATTTCCTCCATCTCCCAATGGCACCAAGCTGGAGACCACACCACTGAGATGCAGGCCTTTGGGGATGGTCAGATCCAAGCCAGATCTGTGTGTGCAAGTATGAAAGAGATTTCCTTGCCAGACATTTGGATCTCTTTCACCCCTTTCTGTACTTGCTGAACTAAATCTTTTAGTAGGAGATACTGTTCACTGATAGTGTCTTAGTTATTTTCTCATCACTGGGACAAAACAGCTGACATCCAAAGTTGAAGGAGGAAAGGTTTCTTTCAGTTCACAATTTGTAGAGGTTTCAGTCTATAGTCAGCTTGCTCCAAGGCAGGGCAGCAGGGGAGAGGAGCATGGTAGAGGAGAAACAGTCCATGGTAGAACAGGCAGGAGGCAGCAGCAGCAACCAGCTGCAGCAAGCCTCCTGGTCCCTGTTATCTCATCTGGGGTAACCAGTGTGGGGCTTCCCATTACCCACAATCAGAACAAAGATAAACCATTTAATGGACTAATCGAGTACCATACACCCTTCATCCTACTACTACACTCTTAATCTACATTCACACAGCCTAGATCCAGACACCTCCGTAAAGCCCCACCTGTGAGTGCATGAGGCTTTGGGGGTATGGGGGATCCAGCTACAAGCCATAACAGGTAGCATATAAAAAAGAATATTTTCATTATTAGTTTCCATTTGCTTCTTACTCCTTCCTCCAAATGTTCCTTAGGAATATGTAGAACTCTGTTCCTACTTCATCCACAGAGATGTTATTTCTAAGAAAATCAGAGCTCTCCAGATGTACCATGAATTCCCTCTTTTAAAAAATATATCCCCCATTTGTTTTTAATTGTCTTAGAGGATAGAATGTAGTTATTTTGTATCATTGTGATATAATCTTGTATAAAAGAGGAAAATCTAAAAATATCCTCATAGACTTTTCCCACTTTTTGAGCCAATGTAGTTGAATTTCTCTGTGTGCTACCTGCCTTATTTATACCCCAAATAATTCTGTGTATCATTGCGTATTAAGATGTGAGAGCATATGAATCACTCTTACCCTATTTACTGGCTCTTTCAAATGTGTGCAATTTATTTTAATGTGGAATAGCTGGAGAATAACCAGGAGCTGCCTTTGTTGGCATGGGGAAGTGACTGGGTTATCCTCATGTTAATATGTCCTTAACCACAAATGCCAGCCCCATCAGCCACCTGTGATCTTTCTCAGAGAGGGATCCAGATGGAGAAGCTCTGCTGGTTTGCAGGAAATCTTGTTTTGCAGGATAAATGTAGGAAAAGACATAGTGGTACCTCCTCGTCTCAGATGTGAACATTGCATTGTCGGAATCCAAGTTAGATATAGAGGATCCTGCGAGGCACTCATACGCAGAATTTTGAGTGCTATAGTTTACTAACACATTTGGTCCAATCCCCTGCTTCTTAGGTGAAGAAGCACAGCTATTTTCTATAGAACATATTTTGAAAATGCTACCTTGGAGCTTTTGGGGGTAATAATTCTTGGGAAGATTGTACTTCACACCACCATAGGTCTGCCAGGCAGGCCCCTAACATTCCTTTTCTGCATCCATTCAAAAGAGCTCACTCAGATAACATATTTTAATATCTTTCCATCTATTACATGAAAATAAGTGGATTTAGATGGAAATAATCATAGCTTAAGCTTCAATTTAGAGCACCCTCCCTGGACCCTCTCCTCTGCAGGAATATTGCAGGAATATTTCCCCGTGTGGCTTGGGCCCACACCACCATTCCTTTTGGAAGACTCTACTATACATAACCAACAGTGTTTCCCACTTACCTGTAAAGCATTCAATAAAAGGAAAAGATTTAGTGTGTGAAGAATAAATACACAAATGTATCTGTCCATCGAAATGAGTGCCAGGCCCTGGGCTAAGCACAGATCCGCAGCCGAGAGGTCAAGGTCTCACTCTCAGCAACTAGAATGTCTGGCATGGAAGCCACATAACAGATGGAAAGAGTGTGTGAGTCACATCCACAAGAGGAAAGAGAAGGCCCACTCACAGGAGGGTCCTTGAAGAAGGGCTTGTTCCCCAAGGCATGGACATGCGCCTGGGAGATCATTAGTACTTCGTGCTCATAAGAAGGGAGTTGCCGTTATTATCCCAAGGCCAGAAGCAGAAACTTACAGAAGTGTCCCCTTGAGAAGTACAGAAAGTAACACATCCGCATGAAGCCAGCCTTGCAGGGAGGCTGCCTCCTGAATAACACCCTGATCTTCCTCTCTCTGCTTTCTCCCATCTCCTGCTGGGGCTCCCTACTGAAATCACACTACAGCCAGGGGACCCGGGGGTGTGTTGTAGAGCACATAGGACAAGCTTCAGGACAGGAGGAAGAGAGGGGCAGGCTGGAAAAGAGATCTCCAGAGCGAAGACACACACCAAATCCAGACTGGGTCCTGTCAGAGATAGGTCCCCACCAGCAGGGAAACAGTGACAACCAGACACAGGCCTCCTGGCCTGTCATGCTCCAGGAGAGTTCCCACAGCCTGCAACTGGCCGTCAGAAGACACATACCTAACTGAAGGAAGAGTAGCTGGAAGGATGTATGGAAGTACTGCTGAATTCTGAATAACCAAGAGTTTTCCTGATGAGAAACCTGGCTCTTGGCACTAGGATGTGGCCTGGCACACAGGTAGACCTTGGCACTCTTTTACATAAAGCAATTTCACAGGGCATCAGAATCAGATGATGTGGAAAGCTCTGTGCTTCAGTGGATCAAATAAAACAATAACAGTGTTCTGTAATGACATCTGAATGCAGACAAAAGCATGAAAATTGTCAAAGCCATGAAAATGGCCAAGTATTCTTCTATCCTGGATGAGTGACAGTCCCTGGCTTACAAATTAGAGAGTTAGCCTTGTTGCATTTCTTTTACCTTATTGATAGTTTATTAAGAAGCTCAATCCTAGCTTCACCCCTGCTTCCCGATGGCACGTATCACTAGCCAAAGTGCAAGGCCCTCTTTCCTACCCATATTCATCCATCCGAGTCCCAGTCGTAAAACAAGACCTCCCTAACCTTTGAACTCACGTGAGTTAGTTCTCCATAGAGCCTGTTTGCTTTCTCTGCAATCAATATGGTTCAGGAGGATTTGGCTGTAGGATATTGACACTACAGTTGGGAAAGAATATTTTAGGCTAATATTGTAGAATGGAAAGAATGATATACTGGCAAAAGTGCAGTTAACAGTGCTTGGAGCTATCTCTGTCTGGTAGGGGCTGTAAATATATGCCAAGGCATGTGATTAAAAAGAAATTTTACTCTTTCTTAGCTTGTGTAATTAGGTGGGAAAAAGAAATAATATGTAATAATTGTGGGAAAATTTTTATATTTTTGAATAACCTCAAACTTACCCATATGTGAAAGTTAAAATAGCTTTTTTCTAGATTTTCTGATTGGAAAATTATAATAGATTTACAGAGCTGTGTGTTGCTAATTTTTTGTCTGGCTGGGGCAGAAATGTGGCTTCCACTGTGAGTGTCTTAAACAAGTTTAATTGATCTGTTGGATAATCCAAACCTGGTGGGATTGTGACAATATACGAGATCAGTTGGAAGCAGGACAAGACAATAAGAGGCATTTTATACAAAGCCAGAAAGTTTCAGTTATTTTTTTGACGACACGGGAATCACTAAATGAAACCATCAAAGGCTTGGGAAATTTAATCCGTAGCTTTTGAGCAGAAGCAGATAGATATATGCTGAAGTTATAGCTGGCATCTTGCTTTTCCACGATATTCTCTTCAAATTATCATACATAAAATAATACCAAAATAATACATGCTAAAGTCTATGTAGTATTTACTGTATGGCAGGCATCACTGCATTTGTTTGATCCACACAAGAACATTTTGAGGTAAATGCTGTGATGATTCTGTAAATGGAAACAGACTCGGAGAGGTTAGGGAGTCTGTGTGTCAGTCAGTGCTTCTACAGAAACAGACTTAACGCAAGATATACAGATACCAAGAATTTCCAAGGTTGGCTTGCCAGTGGTCGCCCGCAGAATCAGGCGTGGAAGAGATCGGTGGGCGCCAGCAGCGGGCCTGGAGCGCTTTGTCGTGTCCCATAGGAGACGCATCAACAGGCTGAAGCGTCTGCTGGGAGCCAGCACACGACGGCCACGGGGCCGACGAAGCCTGGAGCTCCCCAAAGAAACAGGCGAGGCTTCCTTCTGGCTTCCTTTGTAATCCACTCAGGCTACAGGTTTATTGGGTCATCTGTCTTCCATAAATCCCTTCCTCCACACTCAGAGTTAGGCTGGCTCAATTTAGTTGGGCGTTTCTCTCTCAAATGGACACAATCAGTTCGCTATCACACAGGGTCACACCGCGGGTGAGCGAAGGCGCAGAGCCGGAGCCCGGGACTGGGCGTGAGCAAGGGCCGGTAGCCTGGTGCGCGGGCACCTCCGGGCACGCGGAGTCACAGAGCTCAGTGAGCGGCCTGAGCCGGGGCTGAGTGCAGTCAGCTGGGCTGCCGTCCCCTCGCTGGGCGCCGCGGAGCTGGTGAGACCCCTCTGAGCCCCCTGACTGCAGCACCCGGAGGACCCCAGGCCGCAGGACAGTCCGCTGCCCTGGAGAGGGGCAGGCGTGCGCAGCCTCCTCCGGCTTGCGGTCGGGTTCTAGAGCTGAGTCCCTCTGCAGCTGCTTCTGTCCAGGCCCCAGATGTCTCCAGGCTCTGGCGCGGCTACCTGGGCCTCGTGGGTCCTCACTGTCCGTCACACCGACAGGCCGCAGGGCCTAGCATGGGCCTGTTCCCTCAGGAGCCACATTCTGGCAATCAGCGTGCACCTGGGAAATCAGCCCCAACTCGCAGCGTCGCTGTGAAGCCCTTCAGGCCGTCTGCCAAAGCTCCTTCTTCCAAAGGGTTTCTACTGTGAGCCTAACAAAATGGACTTCATGCTGTGTGGCCGGGTAGTGCTCTGCTTAAAACAACCAATTCTCAGACTCCCTTGCTTTAGTAACGGCTGGCAGGCTCTATCAGTAGAAAGTGATAGGTCCTCTTAAAACGCTTCAAAGCCAGTTTCATGATTCCGATTCTGAAATCTGCAAGCTTCGCAGCTTTGACTTTGGGCTCGTTTTTCCGCAGGCCGCAGCTCTACATTCACGGTCCAGATTATAGAGCTGAGGTCCAGCTAATCAGTCTGATTCCAATAATGGGCCTTTCTCCTTCTCTCTCTTTTTTTTTTTTTTTTTTGCGGTACTGGGGATCGAACTCAGGACCCTGTGCTTGCTAGGCAAACGCTTTCTCCTTCTCTCTTGCTTTGATTATGCAGAGTTATAGCAAGAGCTCCATAAATTATGCAGAACACTTCTTCAGAAGCAGCAGCGTTCTGGTGGCATGATGTGATATGATTTCCTTGCTGTGTTCTGACATATGGTGAAATTTAATTGCATTTTACGGCACTCTCGGCCTAACCGTGCACCCCAGCCGTGCTGTACCCTGGGACACTCTGCGGTACTGGCTCTTGCAAGATTGTGGAGACGGTGCTTGCTGTCCTGTCACTCTGCTTGTCTAATTCATGTAGCTCACAACTACACGCAGGGTGAATGATATAAGTCATGAAGACACTGGACAGGATAATCTTCTAGTATGCACTTAATTTTCAAGTCAAAACAAGTTGTTCTGCTTTTAGAATGATTTTTATATTGGAGTTGTTGAGTAACTGGATTTCCTGATTTCCCCTGCTCTGTGTTCTGGGATGCTTTTACTATGTGCAGTTGGTGCTCACTGATTATTCCAGTTGTGAGTTAGGGTTTGTAGGTCCTATTGTTAGCCTGGAATTAGGACTTTTGGTTTAGTAGAGATTTGAGGTGCAGAGTAGAAAAACAAATTGTTATAAACCTGGTGATGTTTGTCATAAGGGAGGGGAGTTCCAAAAATCATTAAAGAGAAACACAGTTGGTCATCTCAGTCCATATGTCTTTGTCCCACTTGATCTAGAAATCTGCAGAATGTGGAAGAGGGCTATTAAATACCTAAGAAGCATAGCTCTGGGATTTTCTTAAGCTTGGGTAGATGGTGGGAGCTTTGTTGCTGGCAGAGTAAATGCTGTATTTAAATATCCGGCATGACTCAGAAAGCAGCTTGCATAGGAATTGCTTTTGAACTCTAGTAAACACCAAAGACACTCACTGAACAGGGAGTGGTCAGAGCAGAGATCCAGGGTGGTCTACACCTCCATGAATTTCCCACCCTCTGGGAGTGGCCTCATGACACAGCGAGCCATGCTCCCAGGCCCGTGGGCTTGGGAGGTCCCTGAGAAGGCACTGTGTTTTAGAGGAGAAATGTTATATGTATCAGAATATGGCACACAGTTTTTCTCTTCCTTTGGGGCCAATGCTTGGCAACTTGCAGCTTACAAAACGGTAAGAAGCTATAATGGCGTTTGCCTTTTTCTGCCAAACAGTCTGTTATTTGAATGCAGAGTCCCTTCTTTGAACTATGTCTTGCATGCTTAAATGCATCCTTGTATTTTGAATTTGAATATTTGGCTTAAAAAATCTGGGTCCATTTATGCTACTCCTTTCCCAAAGTGTATTCCAGATAACCTTGAAGTGTTATGCATGGAAAATGGAATACACTGTTACACAATAGGTGGTTGCAAGCCTAATCAAATGATCTTCTCTTTAGAAATTACAAAACTTTAATACTGCAGCATCTCATCTTTATAGAGCATTCAAATAATTAAGATTTGTGGGGAAATAATTATTTTCCAGTACCTTAGCATTTATCTGTTTTACAAACAAGATTATTTACTAAGAGTCAATTATATTTTTACAGCATGCTGGTCTTATGATTTTAAATGAGAAATGACAACATTTGGAACTTGGCAGAGAGATAGTCAAGCTATACAGAATTTTAGACTTCATTTCTAACTTAAAAAAATTGATGGTTCTTATAGCTCACATTCATATATGGACCATTGTGTATTTTAATTTAAAATATTGAGTATATGACAAACAGTTTTGAATGGATTCAATGAATATCAGTCCCTCTTCCATGTTGCTCTTTCTGCCTTCCTCCTCTGTGTCATTTTATGATTATTTTCCTCCTTTTTCCCTGGTTTTATGGTATTTATGTGTCTAAAATATGCTTTTAAACTTTGAATGCTTTTGAAATTTAAATGAATCAGATCATCATTCTGAATATATTGTCCACATTTTTAATTTGAGGCCTAGTAGATTTCTTTCACTGGTTGTAGTTCATTACAAGATTGTATATTATGTATCCACGGTGCCGTAATTATGCTATAGACGTTGTTTTCCACTGTTTTACTACCACAGACAGTAATGTTAAGAACAGCTTTTATATACTTACTGGTGCAAATGTGTAAAATTTTATCTGGTCCCTAGTCCCAGGACTGACAGTTCCGGTTCCTAAGGCTTGGACACCTACATTATTAGGTGGCTGAGATTTTACCCAAGGTCATTTCCTGGTTGTTCCGTAATATCCTCTAAATATCTGCAGCTTGACTGACCCGTGTGTGTTTGTCAGCACCTGATGCTGTCTGACTCCTGTCCCATCTGGTGGGGCAACACTGTGCTTTTCTGCTTTTTTGTATGTATATAAACATCAATGAGATGACCCTGTTTCCATAGTAGACTCTGGGCTATTTGGGTTTTCTTTTCTGTGCAGGGCCTATTTAAGACTTTTGTTTATTTTGCTAATGGATTGTTTGTAAGAGCAAAACTAGGCCCCTTTAAAATTGGTGTGTCGAAGTCTTAATGTTCAGTATCTCAGAATCTAACTGTATTTAAAGTTAGGACCTTTAAAGATGTAGCAAAGTTCAGGGGAGGGTCCTAACTGGAAAAGCCTGGTGTCCATATGTGGAGAGGCGATCTGGACACAGACGACAGACAGAGAAGATGAGGCAAGGGCAAAGAGATGACAGATGCTTCTGGAGAAACCATCCCTGTCTTCATTTCAGACTTCTAGGTCTGGGGCTGTGAGAAAAGAACCGTCTGTCGTTTAAACCATGCAGTGGGACTTTGTTACGGCAGCCTAAAATTGTTTGCCTGTTTTGTTTTTTATCTTTGGATTTTTGGTTTTTGTGTTTTTTCTGTTGTTGAGAGGATTAATTGTCTGACTAAATTTGCATGTCTGTATATGGGTTTATATATCTACACTTCGAAGATATCAATGGATAAAGCAATAACCACTGTTTAGACCATATCACCTTGTCTATAGATTAGTTGTGATTGTACTATTTTTTATGCTAATTGGTGTCTGTTTGTCAATATGTTTTTGTACTTTTATTTTTTTAAAATAAAAAAAAATTTTTAACAACTTCCTCCATGACTGGTACTTAGTGTGCTTCCCTAGAAAATCCTCATCATTCCAAAGTTATGACCTCCTGTATCCTACTTCTAAAAGTGTTTAGTTTAGCTTTTTATAGTTAAGTCTTAAATAGCTGGCAGTCAAACTGTATGTGTGTGAGGAGAAACTTGGAAGTGTATTTTTCCTACTTAAGAAAACCAATGATCAGAATATGATTTAGAAAAGAAAATCCAGTGTTTCCCTCAGTGACGGCTCCATGCATGTGTGTTTTTACTTGCGTTTGCTAATACTATGTGGTTTTAAATATTATAGCCTCACAGTAATTCTTGATAATTGATACAGTGCCTACTCTCACCTATTTTGTTTTATTTCTATAGATTGTTAGCTATTCTTAAATGTTTACTGTTCCAAATTTTCTCATTTTGGTTAAAGTCATATTGAATTTATAAGTCAGTTTTGTCATACTTGGTATCAGATACAATATTCACTTGCTGGAGACTTTTTACTGTCCTAAGGGACAGTCAATGGCTCTTAACCAGTCAGCTCATTTTGGTGGTGCAGTAAGCTGATTACTTGCCAAAAAGGAAGACCTAAGTAATTCACTCTAGCTATTCACAGAGTATTTCAGGATCACCTTTGATCTTCCCTTTAACTAAGTCTGCAATTTTAGACTCATTGTTTAGTAAGCATTTGAAAGTTCTTGTGAGTTGAAATGTTTATCCAATGCAGAGTGATTTTTTCACTGTGAAACTTTCATTCATGGAATAAAAGTGGACAGCTTTCTTATTGAGTTTTCACACATCTTGAATTTTTAAATTTTATTTTTCTTAGCTCCAACATGTATATTTGTTGTCTGAGCCTTTTGATTTAGGCATCATAAGATATGTCTGTAGGCAAACAGCAGGGCAGTTTCTTTTCTCCTGAGCAGCATATCATAAATATTTTAAAACCTACTGGCTTTTAATCTTATCAAGTTATTTGTCAAGTTGAATGAAATACAAATAAATGGTGATGAAGCAGTAGAATGGCTTTTGCATAGTGACAAATATTTTCACTGTTTTCTAAGCTATGGGATTTGTATGAACACTGTTGTTAACATTTAACGAGGATACCTGACTCCACTGACTACTTACTGTGTGCTGGGGCTGTTTTACATTCTACCTGTGCTATCTCAATTGACTCTTGCAGCAATTTATTGGATTGTCAGCTCAACCTGCCATAACAAAATATCATAGACTGGTGGCTTAAACAACAGAAATTTATTTTTCAGTTCTGCAGGCTGCAAAGTCTGAGGTCACAGTGTTGGATTCTGGACAGGCCTTTCTTTCTGGCCTAAAATGGCTGCCCTCTCACTGTGTCTCCACATAGCGGAGAGGGAGACAGGAGCAGCAAGCTGTGTACAAGGACATTAATCTCATCGTGATGGTCCCACCTTCATGACCTCATTAAACCTGGTTAGCTCCCATTACATCATATCCAGATACCGTTATATTGAGGAAAGGGACTTTACCGTATGCGTTTTGTGGAGACACAATTCAGTCCATAGCAGATAATTGCTGTCATTAGCTCATCTTCCTGACAGGGGTAGGGAGATGAAGAGAGTTAACTACCTTACTAACGTCACGTGCTTGTAAGTGGCAGAGACCTAATTTTATCGGGCTCAAAGGCAGTGTTCTCAGCTATGTGTGATGCTGCTCCACTTGCAAGATCATCATGTTGGAGCGATTGGCAATACAGAAAATTTAACAGTCTTTTGACTCTTCCTTCTGTATACCCCCAAAATAGAAAGTCATTTGAAAATAAGAAAAAAATCCAGATTTTCTCCTGAATTGTATGTTTTTTATCTTAGTAATGCTTACTGTCTATATTATGATGTTCATCCGCTCTTCCCAACTGTCTCTTCCACCACCCTAGTTTTCTCTTTGGAGTTGGTGACTCTAATCACTTCTTGTTTTCCTTACCTTTGACTTATTAATGAGTATTTAAAGAATATGAGAAATTTTATTATAAGGGTAATAGCAAGTTACTAAGAAATGAGGCTTATGTAACCAGAGGGTCAACAAAGAATAAAAAGGAAAATAATAAAATATCTTGAATTAAAATAAAAATTTAATAATATAAAATATGTTTGGCTAAAGAAGGGCTTATTTTATTTTATTGGGAAGGAAGGTAGATCTAAAATCAGTGATTTAAGTAAACACTAAGTAATATACTAGAAAGAGCAAACCAAACTCTGTGTAAGTAGTAGGGAGGAGATAATAAAGGCCAGAGTAGAAACTGATGGCAACAAGACAGAAAAGTAGAGAAAGTCAATGGAAGCAAAAGTTGGCTTTTTAGATAAAGGTCAACAAATTGACTAAGCCTTTAATTAGAATAATCAAGAAGAGAAAGAAGACATAACTTCCTAACATCCAGAGTGAAAATGAGACTTCATTATAAAACATAAAGAAATTAAAAGGATTTTAGACACTATTATGTACTTTATGCCACGAATTAGACAATTTAGATAAAATAAACAAATTGCTGAAAAACACAAAGTACCAAAACTATTTCAAGAAGAAACAGAAAATCTGAATTGGCCTAGAGTAAGAAAAGAAATCAGATGTTAATTTAATATAGGCTCTCAATGAAAAGCCTATGTCCAAATTATTTCAGAGGTTAATTTTTATCAAAATTTAAGCAGATAGTATAATCCTACAAAAACTCTTTCAGATAACAGAAGAAATACTTCTTAGCTGGTCTTATGAGAGATTCAATTCTGATATGGAACCAGACAAAGGCATCCTGGAATAGGGAGCTATGTAACCATATGCTTCATGAATATAGACACAGCGTAATACTAACCTTCAGAAGTATGTTAAGTAAAAGTGGCAAGGGTGGGCAGTTTTGACTTTTTCCTGTCTCCAGAGGGAAAGTCTTCCAAGCTTTCAGCTTTGAGTGTGATGTTACCTATGGGTTTGTTATCCACAGCTTTTATTGGGCTGAGCTACATTCCTTATATCACTAACTGAGAGATATTTCTTTATTTTAAATTGTGAACGGGTGTTGAAGTTTGTAAAATGCTTTTTTAACATATATTGAGATGAACATGATATTCTTGTTCTTCATCCTGCTAATATGGTTTATCACATTTCTTGAATCATATTTGCATTGCAGTGATAAATCTCAGTTGAATGTGGTGAGTGATTCTTTTCATGTGATGTTTATTTCAGTTTGGTAGCGTTTTGTTGAGGATTTTTGTACCTATGTTTATCGTGGTTATTAGCCTGTAATTTTCTTTGCCTGTGAAGTCCTTGTCTGCCTTTGGTATAAGGGTAATGCTGGCCTTTTGTAAAATGACTTTTAAATGAGTTCTTTCCACTTTGGTATTTTGGAAGAGTTTGAGAAGGGTCAGTGTTCTCTAAGTGTTTGTAGATTTCAGAAGTGAAACCATCTGGTTCTGGACTTTTTCTTTGATCATAGACATTTAATTACTGATTCAAACTCTTAATTCATTATTGCTCTGGTTAGGTTTTTTATTTCTCCATGAGTCAGTGTTGGTGGGCTATATGTTCCTAAGAGTTAGGGAGATAGTTTCTTGAAAAAATTAAACATTTATTCCCTAGTTAATGCAGCAATTTTACCCCTAAGTATCTATTGAAAAAAGAATGGAAACTTATGTCCACACAAAATTTGTACATAAGTGTGTCTAACAACATTATTCACATTATTCATTGTTCTCAGTCAAAAACTGGAAAGAAATTAAGTAGTCATGAGCCAGTTAATGGATATACAAAAATGGGCATCTACACCACAGAGTACTACTCAGTAATAAAGGGGATAAATCAATAGTATATGAAAAACCTTGAACAAAACTCAAAACTAACTATATGCTATATTATACTAATTATGTAGATGCGCTTCCTCATTGCTGAAGCACAGTACTCAACACCCACAAGGTAAAGGAGGAGCCATTTAATTTGGCTCAAGGTGTCAGGGAATACAGTCTAAGGTTAGTTGACTTTGAAGTGGGAACAGCAAGGAGGAAGGGCACATTTTGAATGGAAAAACAGCAATCTGTTTACTTTGGACACTCCTTCATTTTCTTCCCTCCAAATCAACCTATAAATTAGTTCTCATATATAAACACTTTCTCTTGTACTTTGCCAAATATGACCTACTCTAAAAATAACCTTGTAATGTTTGAGTAGGTGACACGTGGGACATCTGTGGTCTATGTTAATGACAAACAGCAGCAGCATTTGGTCAGTCATGTGGCTCCTGGAGAGCAGTGGTAATGGCTGCAGCCATCAGGGAGAGCAGCCCGGTGCTAACTGGCCGGTAGCAGGGAGCACTTCCTAGTGCCAAGTGACTTACAAGAAGCCTGCTGTGTGCTCACAGCTTAAAGATTTCCTGCAGACCCGGCAAGGTGGTATAGGCTGGGTCTGGAGTAACTCAGTCTGGAAGCCAGTTAGCTTAGCAACAGCTGCTGATTAAAGACCATTGCTCAGTAGAACTGGTAGGAACAGCAATCAAGGAGAAAGTGTCTGCTCTTCCTCCAGGAGAAACATATGTTGTGCACAGTGGGCTAGTGCAGGACCTGTTATATTTGGTGCAAAAATTCATACAACAACCTCTTTTAGCTGATTGTATCCTATTACTGGTGCTTTTCTCAGCAAATGAGCCATTTGATATTTGTTGAGGATGTAGCTTCCTTCATGCATTGCCACTCTTTCTGTGTATCATTGTCTTTACATAGATTTTCATAGGACAGTAAGGCATTTTGTGCTTTCCATTGTGTTTTATGCATGCTATATCACACACATAATTTTTAAAAATGGAGTCAGAAAGGCATTTTTGGATTTAGTTTGTAAGGCAGATAGAGCTAGAAGAGCGATGGTATCCAGTTGCAGATGCCATGGTATCCAGTTGCAGATGGTATCCAGTCTCCCAAGAAGGGAGAGAATGGATAAACAGGTGTGTGTGTGCGCACGCGTGTGTGTGCTTGCGTGCGTGCGTGTGTGTGTGTGTGTGTGTGTGTGTGAGCGCGCATGCGCATGTGCATGGCGTTTCTGATTTCTTTTATATGATTTGCCTCTTTCTTTTGGATAACATCTGCCCTCCCCCATTTCAGAACATTTGTTTCTGATATATTGTTAAGTATTTTAAAAATAGTAATTGTGCATGGAGAAATGTGATTCTGTTTTATTCAACTCTCTTTAAAGCAGAAATATTTTTTGTTTTTCCCTTTCTTTCTTTTTCCTGCATTTTTAAATGTGCTGAATAGTATTCTAAATATTTTACATAGAGTATCTTACTTAATGTTTGCACAGACCTGTGAAATTAATATTATTTTTATTGTTATTCTTTCCTCCATTTTACAGAAGAGAAAAGCAGCTGAAAGGTAAAATGTATGAAATGAAGCTTGCTTTCCTTCAGAGGATTAAGATTCATTTGAGTTCAGGCATTTTGGCTCTTTAGAACATAATCGTATGTTCTTCAAATGACTCTAAGAATGATTTCTCTAAACTCTGAAATTTTCTCTGAATTTAAAACTTTACACTTTTGCTTTCTTTTTATAGCTGGAATAGAAATTGCTATTCTTTGTTATATAATAGTAAAAAAACCAACAAAAAGTGATTTGTCTCTTTCTCCTTTTGCAGTTTTATACTTGTTCAATACCCTTCCTTGCTGATTTTCTTCCTAATTCTAGAACTAATGTGGAAGAATGTGCCCTTGGCAGACATAGTGCTTCATTTTATTATCCTACTTAGAAGAGAATAAAATGGCTCACTTCGTTCAGAAGAAGACTAAAATAACATTTTATTTTGACTTTGTTCCTTTATAAAATGCTGATTTAATTTGCAAAAGTTCTAAACATCTTGGATAGGTTTTTGTTTTTAATAGACTATCTCTGCTTTTATCTGTCACCTAACAAAACAGGCACAGGATAATACATTCTGGATTTATGTTTGGCCTCTTGTGAATTTTTTTCAATGAAAGTGCCTATTCTTTGGAATCTATTGAATAAATCAAATGATTTCTAAAGATCTTCCATTCTGGGTATACGGTACCTGTAACTGGAAAATTCCAGTATACCCTTGCTGTACTTCATTCATCTAAAAGGAGTTGGAGATGCTTTTAGGTCACAAAGCCTTATCATGGCAGTGTGAGCTTTGCAGAATCTTGTCCCAGTTGCTTGAAATATTAGTCAAAGCTCCAGGAATCTCTGAAATATTAAAGGAACAATCTGTAAAGTTTCTCCCAGTGAAATTATTTCTTTTGTGATTTCTACTGATTATGATTAGTCGTTTCATATGGATTTACTTAATAAAGTATGTTAAATTATTTGGATACTTTCTTGTACAATATTGCTTTCCTTGATAGCTGAGCTTATTCCTTTATTCATTCTTTTGTTACATAATTAAATTCTGTGTCAAATCAAAAGCAGTTCCCCTCACTCTAAATGACGCTCTTATAAACTTATTATGGACTGCTACAGTGCTGCAGAGTAATTTCATTGGTCTTTGAGGATTATGTGTGTGTGTGGTGTCTTCCACCTTGGACTGAAAGATTGCAGGAAGCCCAGGTCCCACAGCACTGGGGACACTTCCTGACATATCATAGGATCTCAAAAGTAGTTGTTGAAGAAATCTCTCTCTATTTTCCCCTAAAGGGCATACTATCTAATTGAGGCTCATTTTACAACTGTTGTAATCTTCATGGATTTAAGAACTATAGAGATAGAAAACAGAAAAGAAATATAATATGAATCTCTACATTCAAGGAGTTTGCAGTTCAGGACAAGAAAAAGGTGCATGAAATCCACACTTTGGTGATGTGCTTTGTGGCTGGAGAAGGGAGGAGAGGAGAGGAGAGGAGAGGGAGTGGACAACTGGAAAGAAAGACTTCTCCCTGGAGATGGACCTCAGGGCGAGAGAACTGAGAAGAGAACATTTCTAGGTCAGCTGCAGAGCAAGACCAGCAAGAAACCAGAGGAAGACCACACAATGCAGAGATGAATCCAAGGATAACAGGATGCAGGAAGCTCTCCCAGCCAATATGTCCTTCTCCATGCCTCACAAGTGGGCACTCACAGTACTGCTCTGCCTAACATCTGGGGTGAAGTACTACAGCGAGGGCCAGGTAAAGGCCTACTGGAAATCTGAGACAAGGCAGGGGCTTTCGTAAGAGAGCATGGTGGTGTCAGGAGCAGTTGTGGAGCTCTGAATATCACTTTGTAGCACAGGATGTCCAGGCTGGAAAGCGGAGGAGGGCAAAACCTGTGCATATAAGTGAAAAGAAATCACATGATACTTTCTAACACACTATGTTTTAAAAGGAGACAGAATCCACTGAGCCAAGTAGTAAGCATGTTTCCCATGGACCTCCCCATGGAAATAGGATGGCTGAGCCCAGGCAGAGCGAGGAAGAAACACCCCTGCACTGCTCTTGTGTAGCTGACCTTTATGGTTTGTGTCTTGATGCACCCCCAAAGCCTCATGCAGTCATGGGGTGGACTTCTAGTTTGTGATTGATTCATGGTCCCAATGCTGAGATTATGGTGTGAGTGCTGCACTCAGCTTGGGGTTGGCAGCTGCATACAGCATAAGGGGAAGGAAAGACGCTTGCTCACTTGCTCCTCTCTTTACTTTTGTTATTTTCCACCATCGTGAACTGTTGCCCTCTGCCCTCTGCTGCTCTGCCTTGGAGCCAGCTGAGCATGGACTGAAACCTCCACACACTGTGAGCTAAATAAACTTTTCCTTTCTTAATTTTGGGTATTGGGTATTTTGTCTCAGCAATGAGAAAAGTAACTGACACAGAATTTGGTACCAGGAATGGGGTCATTGCTGTGACTATACCTGACTATGTGGTTCAAGAGCCTTTAAGAATGGCTTGTGGATACTTACCTGACAGGGGAGATACCATGATCACGAAGGAATGGCTTGTGGGAAGAGTTTGGAAAGGTTCAGAGATGTTGCCTGAAAGAGCAGCACTGGAATGCCTTAATCTGTTCCGTATGAGAGATTCTAGTTAGAGCTCAGAAGACTGGAAGGCTGATAGAAATCCTGCTGATAAAGATCAGGCTTGGGAGGTTTCTGCTGGGAAGAAGAACTTCATTGGTTGTTGGAGCCATAGCACACTATGGCTTGGCAGAAAGTTTGTCTGCATTTTGCTTAGGTCTAAAGACTTTGCCTGAGACTAAGATTAAGGGCAGCAGACTAATCTGGCAAAAGAAATTTCAAGGCAGTCAAATGTTGGGAGAGTAGCATGGCTATTGTTGGGGGCTTTTAGCCAGATGTATGCTGAAAATCAAGAGCAAAGAGCCCAGAAGTATGATTTAAAATGTTGTTGAGTTTGGCCAGAATGGAAGTTCCAGTAAAGCTGTGCACTGCAAATATAGAGCTGAGGAGATCTCTATTGCTGAGAAGAAACAGGAGAATATAAAAGATGGCCTGAGGGCATCATGAGAAGCAGCAAGTCCCAACCCTTTGCAGCCTCAAAACTGCAAAAGTGAAAGACTTTGCTTTGAGGAGAAAGCTGCAGAGCACCATGTTTCAGAATGGTGGCAGCACAAAGAATATTTTTCTCGGAATCATGTTCAGAGTGCTCAGCAATCCAGGCAAGCAACCCCTACAGCCAAGAGAGGAGAAAGCCTGGCTACTGCTCTAGATGGCAGCAGACCTTGGCATCATTCACTTGGCACTGGTTTTAGGTGCACGCAGAATGCAAGAATTCTGAGGTAAAAAGGCTTACACTCTGATTTCAGAAGGCCTGGGTGGCCAGGCAATATGTCCCTGAGAGGGCAGCATGTGAAGCTGTGTATGAGAAGCCAAAGGTGCAGTGGAGACCCCAGAAATTTGGAGAAGCCAGGAATCTGGGTCACCTAAAGAAAGTTACAAGGAGGGAGCAAAACAGGTCTATGAGACAAGCCATGGGGTCTACAACCACCAAAAGTGCCACAGGGGCGTGGCCACCCAAACCCTGTGGAACTCACCACTAACCACAAATTACTTTGCATGTTCCACATGGAACTACAGGACTTAGTATTTGCTCTGCTGGATTTTGGACTTCCTTTTGTCTCAATGTTTTGTATCCCCTTTTTTGTACCTTTTGGAATGGAAATGTTTATCTTGTGCCATTGAATGTTGGAAGTATTAACTTTTCATTTGTACAGGAGCTCACAGCTAAGAGTTTGCCTGGATCTTGGAGGAACTTGGATTTTTCAGCAATGCTGAAACTGTTAGAATTTTGGCAGCTCTTAGAGATGGACTAAATGCCTTTTACATCAAGGGATGTGCATGAGTCTGTGGGGGCCAGGAGTGGAATGGTATAGTGTGTATTTAGCTGCCTCCCTGCAAAACCTCATGCAGTCATGGGATGGGTTCTAGAGTTTGTGACTGATTCATGGCCCAATGCTCAGGTTATGGCTGTGAGTGCTGCACCTGTCCTGGGGCAGGAGGCCTGAGTACAATATAAGGGGGGAAATAGGCTTGCTTGCTCACTTGCTGCTTCCCTTTTGCTCTTGTTGCTTTTTTTGTTTTCCACCACCATAAACTGTTGCTCACTGCTACGTGCCACTCTGCCTTGGAGTCAGTGGAGTATGAATTGAAACCTTCACAAACTGTGAGCTAAATAAACTTTTCCTTCCTTAATTTGGAGCATTGGGTATTATGTCTCAATAAGGAGAGAAAGGTAACTAAGACACTGATCCTGTAGCACCCTGTAAGACTGACACACTACAGCATGATCCCAACATCCATATATGAGTGTTTTGGTGCCTTTAGCTTTCTACCCAGTGTGTCTACCTCCTAAGATTCAAAATAACAAAAAGTGTGACTGCTTTATCCTCTGAACAACAGGTGCAAGATGACCTTCAACTGCCAAAGGATGGCAAATAAGAAAGCCCATTTCCCTCTCACCATTTCTCCTCTCCTATATCACAAATCTCAAGTACAGACTACACTTTAGGTTTCAGTGCCCGCATTCTGTTATTTTTGTCCTAATTTACAAAACAAAAGAACAGTGATAATTAAAAAACCCCAATACTTTATGAACTTTCTGAAAAGCAGGGTGGGAAAGAGCAAGAGAGCTTTGTAGAATGAGATAGCACAGAAGGGGCATGAGAGCTTACAAAAAATGCCTTTAGAGAGCATCACCAAGAATGTCGCCAGCGAAAGTCTGAGAATTGGGAAGCCGATTCGAGGCATTCATTCCAAACAGAGATAATTGCTTTTACGGCTGACTGTTTCCAAGAGGTTGATGCTTCCTGGAGCCAGGATTTCAAACACAGGCATCTGTTTTAAAGCCCGCTAAAATACTTCCAGAATCACTTCTTCACATTCCACATTTCAGGGAAGAAGCCAAAATGTGGCTAGAAGTAATTACTCCAGACTAAGCCCTAATGCTAGTAGTGCTACCTCATTAGCACTGCGGCTCAAAGAGAAGCCAGAGTCTATTTCTAATGAGTTTAGAATGTGATAAAATGAAAGTGGAATTGTTGCGCAGAAGGAATATGCAGCTCTATTACTCTAATGTCTCAGCCCAAAGGGAATAGTGATGGGGGTTGTACTGCTTTTACCTTTGTCTCTGCCTTTAATGTTCTGGCTGCTCAAGCTCTGGAGTTTTGGAAAAAGTACATGTCCTCCCCTCTAAACTGTCCCTTCCTTGCAGGTGCCAGAGTGGGTGTCAGCCTCTCAGTGAGGTCTCTCCACCACCAGGTCGCCCTTTTCTCACAGCTGGTGGGCAGGTTGGAGGACCATGACGCTTGTTTTGAATTCCACCTTCTAAGCCTATCTCCCGCTGCAATTCTTTTCATGAACACTCTTAATTGAGTGATCTGATTTCTTGAAAGCAGAGGAGGAGGAGCTACAGATGACACAAGAGATGTTCAGTTTTGTTCAACAAACATTTTTTGAGGAGTTATTGTGTAGAGCACGTGTTACTAATGCTCAGGTTCATGAGACCTCTTAGGATCCCACCCAGAAAAGTCCAGTCACCTTCACAAAGTTATGTGAATTCTTTGTAATGACAGGCCGTCAATGAACAGAGCCCTGTGAGATAAAAGGTCATCATCATCTATTTAGAAACATTGAGTGCTGGTTTGGGGACACAGAAGTAAAAATGTAGAAAATGTAGAATGAGTTTCTGTCCTCAAGGAGACCCCTGACTTGGTAAAAGGAGGGGGCCACAAACTAGAATAAAAAAAAATCGTGAAGGACTATTGTAGGAAGTTGTTTGGACTTTATTGTGAATTTCGTAGGGACATGTTGGATGCTAACAAGGGAGTACTGAAAATGTTTTATGCTTTAGAATGAACTTTCTGAAAGCACAGTGGGAGATAAAGTGGACTAGAGATGTGGCAGAGCAAATATGCACACAGGGAGACCTGAAAAAAACCACAGACCACTCAGGAGAATTACCCCAGAAGAAGCCCTTCCCGAATAGGGATTTCCATCACCAATTTGGGAATATGTAGTATTTCTGACTGAATATGGTACCAGTTTAAAACATTTTTTATCATTCAAAGCAAACATGAATTAAAACAAGGATGGATTTACTGGCTTTTGAAAAGGAATTAATTTTGAAAACAAAATTGTGATTGTAATTCTATGCATTTTGTTAAACTTAGATTAAGTGAGAAGCTTTACTTAATTTGTTAAATTAAACATGGAACCTTTAAAATAAAATTCAAAGATATTCATTGGAAATATTTTATGACTTAATAGAACTATTTTTCTTTCATATCAGACTTTATTTATTAATAAGACATATCAAAATTCAATTTAAGGTGGCTTCATCTTTATGGTGTATTCTTTCAATAATTAAAATATCCATTATAACACTTATTTTATTTCATTTTATTTTATATTTTTTTTCCACTGAAAAGCCTCTCATGGAGACCCCACCATCTGCCGAGGGTGTTCCTGCTGTTACATGCCTTCTTCCTTGGCAGTGTGGTTTTCTTGAATGGTCCCATGAGCTCATTCTTCTCCTTCATGGTCTGGAAGCAGCCATGGCCAAACTTGAAGGTATCAGTGAACTTAAGGTGAATCTTCTCCAGAGCCCACCATTTATTCTGTACCTGAAAGGACTTGCAGAGGGTGAGCATCCCCATTATAACACTTAAAAATGTGCAAAAAGTAACTCAACTTGTAAACCTGAATGAAAGCAATAAAATCTTATTAAGACATGTGCAAGGAAGAATTTGATATAAGAGAAAATTCTTCAGATGACCTAAGAGAGCAATTCTAGTATCTTTCTCTTTGTAGCTGTTGACAGCTCTATTGTGTGTAGCTGTTAGCAGCTCTATCATATATTAAAAGAAAATAATGCCCAAGTTAAGATCCCGTTCTCCCATCTCCTCCTCCTGCTGCCTTGGAACAAATAGGACTTTTCTAGGTTAAGCATCTTGTTGGGTCCATAGTTAAGGAATCTATTTATACATGTAAACTCAGTTTGTCCTTGCTTAGTTTGGATGATAGATTTGTAACTTCACCTATCAAAAAGTCAAATTTTGTTGCCTGTTAGTCGAAATAAGGCTGCCAGAATTTCCTGGAAGAAATTCTGGCTAAGATAATTGAAGAGTGTATGGTTTGTTCTGGCCATGAGCTTTTAACCCTGCTTTCCCCATTTCTCTTGATTTAATAGGTAAGAGTTGGGCTCTAAGAATCTGCAACAGCAGTCTTCAGATTTCTATAATGACAAAACTCTGTTTATAGCCTGGAAGACTGTGAGGTGTGGAGCTGATGGTGTAGCGGTGCTAAATGTCAGGGGTTTGTGCAGAAAGCCGTCCTCTGGGGTGAGATCGTCAGTGTAGAAATGTGACTACTGGTGGGGGCGGTGATTGGAAGTCAGCCAGTGAGCTTCTGGAACAGTGACAGGACAAAAGTATCTACTTTGCTTCCCCATGAAGTTCTTATATTTAAAAACACAGTAGAGAGCTTGTACATTTTCAAATGTCACCAGAACAAATGTAATATGACTCATCTGTGAGATAAAACCCCTCAGGAATATTACCAAAATCTTCCTAAGCCATTTTTACTGTCACCCAAAACTATTTGCTGGATATCTGTTATGAGAGGATGGCACAATGAACACTGGTAATGCAGAGATTTTCCAGAGAGTCCAGGGAGGCAGGACATGTTCATGCACAGGTACAAGATGGGTAGATGTGATGCCAAGTGCTGAGAGAGTGGGAGGGAAGGGGGGAACCTGCAGTGGAGTTAGAGACACTGACTGAGATCCATGAAGTGGACAGCATGAGGAATAAGAAACAAAGAATGGGAATTTTAGGAAGGAGAAACCCAAGATAGTGGGGTGTTACAGGAAGGTTTATGAGACTAAAGACTAAATGTAAGCAAAGTAAGCACACTACCTTTGAATGAAAAGGTGTGAACACAACCTGAGCAAGATAAGCCCAAGACTGCAGTCATCACGAGTACCAAAATATAAGGAAATACAATCCAACTACCTATATATAAATATATGAGTACATAAACACATGAATACATGATTTATCTACTAATCAATGTAATTAATATTTTAAAAGAACAAGCTATAAGATAAAATATACATATGAGCATCTCAGTAGATGCAGAAAAGCATTGGGCACAAGGCTACAGCCATTTGTAGTTAAAAAGATACTATTGGGAAATTAGTAAGGTTAGGTCATCCTAAGGAAGGAAAGTTCAAGCACAGAGTTGAAGAGTGAGCACAAGAGATAGGGAAAGAGTACTTCAGACAAAGCGAATACAGTGTCAAAATTTTAGATGCCATACAGGAAATTGAGAGACTGGCCTGGCTGGGCACACAAAAACAGAGCTGAGGTGAAAGGAGAGGCTGTGTGTTCTCAGTATACAGTCTTTATCTCAAGATCAGTGGGAAGTCATTAAAGAGTTTTAAGCAGGGCACACAATACTCTGCCCTGTCCACAAGAGATATGTTCCAAGACCTCAGAGGATGACCGACACTAGGGGTATGCCACACAGGACCCTCTATATACTATATTTCATTCTTGATATAAATCTCATCAACCTCAGCATATGAATTTTCTCCTTGGTAAATTGAGAAATTCCACCTTTTCACTCAAAAGGAAGCACTTTATGGCTTCTCTTGGGCATTTCTAAATTATCAGCATCGCTGTTCTCACGCTTTGCAGCCATTATTATGCACAATAAGTCTTACTTGAATACAAGCCCTGAAATATCCAGATAGTCAATCTGATAACCAAGATGGCCACTCAGTGACTGAGGGGCAGGTAGTACATACAGTGTGGATGTGTGAGCAAAGGGATAATTTATGTCCTATACAGGATGGAGAGGGACATCATGAGATTTTATCATGGTACATGCAATTTAAAACTTAGGTATTGTTTATATCTACAATTGCCCACTTAATATTGTTGGGCTGCGGTGACTGCTGGTTACTGAAGCAACTGCTGGTAAACTGTAATAATATGTGTGGCCGTGTGCAAATAGAAGGAAAGGAAAAATACATATATACAGTCCAATAGAGTAGGAAGTTCTTCTGGCTGGAAAACCTGAAGAACTGTACTATGAGGATTAAAGATGTAGCATAGGGTAAATAAGAAATCTCTTAGAGCAAAATTCATGCAACAATTCATGATTAAAAAAATTATTACCAAATTAGAAATAAAGGAAACTTCTGCAGCCAAAACTTGTTATCTACAAAGAAAACCCACAGCTCATATCATATTTAATGGAGAAACCTAAATAGAATTGGACAAGAGACATGAGTAGTTGCTGTCACTATGTATATTTAATGCCAGACTAGAAGTCTTACCAAGCATAACAAGGAAATGTGAAATACATACAATTTGGAAAAGAAGCAAAACTAAATTTATTCACAGACAACATAATCATAAGCCTAAACATTCTGAAAGATTACGTATAAAAATCTGCCAAAATGAATTTAGGAAGATGTGATCATTAATCTTGGTTGTCAACTTGTTTGAATTGACAGATGCCTAGAGAACTGGACAGCACAGTTCCAGGTGTGTCTACAGGGCTTGACTGACAAGTAGATCAGCAAACTGAGGAAGGAAGACCCATCCTGAAGTTGGACAACATCATCCAATAGGCTGAGGGCCCAGGGAATGCAGGGGAAAGTTCATATGCCTGTGCAGATTGGACTCTTTCAACTCTTCTTGAGCATCCATGCCACTGCCCATGGAAGTCTCACTCCAAATCCTTCAGCAACTCTCCATGGGGCTTCCAGGTTGGGACAGGGGCAATAACCTCTGTCCCCATTGTTCTGAGATTTCCAGCTTCTTGTACTGAGAAACTTCTGTTTTCTTCAGCTTTCCCATCTGCTGGAACCCTAATGGGACTATTCAGCCTCTGACTACATAAGCCAATCTGATAAATCTCCTTTCATAATTATACGCACATCCTATTGGCTCTGTTTCTCTAAAGCACCCTGACTAATACAGAAGGCAATTGATTACAAAGTTAGTACGCAAAGACCAATATAGAAGAGTGTTTCCATGTACTAGCAATGAATATTTTTGAAATTAAAACAATGCCAGTTACAATAGCCAAAACTATGAAATGCATCTACATAATTTTATCAAAATATGTATCAGACAAAGCTGGATGTGGTAGTGCATGGCTATAACTCCAACACTTTGGTAGGCTAGGGTAGAAGGATCACAAGTTTGAGTTCAGCCTGGACAATGTCATTATTGAGTGAGACCCTATTTGCAAATAAAAAATAAATAAATAAAGGCTGGAGATACAGCACAGGGTGATGGCCCTGGGTTCAGTTGCTAGTACTGAAAAAATGGGAAGGGAAAAAGGCTTGAAAATTACAAAACACTTCTGAGAGAAACCAAGGAAGTCAACATAAATGGAAAGATTCATTGTGTTATATTTATGATTCAGAACATTCAATACAATTAAGATGTTGGTTGATTTCACTTCAAATTTGGCTAAAGATTCAACTTTATTCTAAATCCAAATCTAAGGAGGCTTGCTTACAAAAATTTCCTTTTAATACTTAGAATGTAAGTTTGGGGAATTCTAAATATCTTTTTTTTTTTTTTTGCGGTACTGGGGATCGAACTCAGGACCCTGCGCTTGCTAGGCAAGCGCTTATTCCGCTGAGCTATATCCCCAGCCCCTCTAAATATCTTGATTTGCCAAAAACTAGGAAAAAGTTGGAGATCTTCTACTGTGCTATTGCAAAAGTCATTCCAGGGTGACCGACACTGTGTGCTTCTGGTCCATAATGAGAATGGACCAGGGTGTGGGAACAGAGGTCCGGGGCGACATACACGTGTTCAACAACTGTCAAGGGCTTGTGTGGGAAGCTTGGGTATCTTTATAAGGGAAAAACTGTCTTCATCCTTCTCTCACACCATATTCAGGAACTATCATGGATTACAGGCATGTAAAGTAAATGTAAAAGTAAAATCTGTGAAACTTTTAGAATAACATCTTTGTGACCTTTAGGTAGGCAAAAATTCATTAGACAGGACAAAGCATTGAGCATACGAGGAAATGCTGATAAATGGCACTTCTTCATGGTGTAAAGCATAAGAAAATAAGAGGTGAACCTCAAACTGGAAAGTGCCATCCACGGTGAACATACCTGGCACAGGACTTGTACCCAGATTTTATAAGCAACTTTTACAGCACAGTAACAAAAAGCCAAATGAGTAACTGAAAAAAATAGGCATAAGATTTAAACAGCGATCTCACAAAACTAGGTCACAAATGGCCAGTATGCGTATACCAGATGACGTCAAGGGAACACAGATTAAAACTTCTGCGAGAGCAATTTGCTCCCCAGAATGGTCAAAATTAGTCTCATAGTACCGCAAGTGAAGATGAGAGACAAGTGGAACTCTGACATGTTTCCAGTAAAGCATAAAGTTATAGCAGAAAATGCCCCTCCAGCCAGTATACTGTTAGTTGCTATTAGTTGCTCCTGTTACCGTAGCTCCTGTTACTTCTGTTACTTAGAATTGGCTGCGCGCTATGATGCACATTGTAAGAACCCGTCCCCAACTGACAAGCCATTCTGCCTCTGTGCTTCCTTTTTTAAACCCCATATAAAATCTCCCGCCTGGAGCATTCAGGGCCTTATATTTTGGGGGAATGAATCCCTATCAGTACCCGCTGAGATTCAATAAATCTACTTCCAAATTCTGGGTGACATCTTGGTGTTTCTGTTTGTCACTACAAAGTATAACCATTTGAACAATAATTGGTTTAGTCTTTTTGAGACAGGGTTTCACTATGCGGTTCGGACTGGCCTTGAGCTCACTTTGTAGCCCAGGCTGGTCTCGAACTCAACAGTGGTCTTCCTGCCTCAGCCTCCTGAGTGCTGGGATAACAGGTGTGTGCCACCATGCCTGGCATTGAACAATAACTGGTAATCTTTAATAAAGTTAATTTACATCTGGGTAGCATTAATGCAATCCTACTTCTCAAGCATTAATCCAAGATAAATAAAGACATACATTTCAAAAATATTTGTATCTGTATGTGTATGGATGATTTATTTATAATTCCTAAAGTGAAAACAACTCAAACATCTATCCATAGGTAATTATGTAAACAAATTATGACACATCTCTCAATGAAATGGTGCTCAGCAATAAAATTAGTGATACATATGGCCGTTAATCTTGGAAACACAGTGCTGAGTGAAAAAAGCCAAAAGAATGTATGGCATATGCATTTCTAGGAGAGGCAAACCTAATCTATCCTGAGATTAGTGGTCGCTCATAAAGGGAGAGGTTGAAAAATGACTGCTTAGGGGCACAGAACACTTCACGGGTGATGGAAATGTGCCCATCACTCAAAATTTATCTGAATGGATACTTAAAATGTGTGCATTTTATTTCATATAAATTATACTAAAAATGATTCAAAGGTAAAAAGTCATTATATATATGCAGATTTATAGTTTTGTTTTAAAGTAGAATCAATGTTATAGATAGCTCTGTGCATTGTATCATTATAGATGGCGCATTTAAAATTAATTGTAAAATCCTTTTAGTTGATGATATAAGCTGTATTTGAATTAAGTTCTTAAAATATGAGCCATCACCATAAATAACCAGCAACTTTTCAGCCCACTAAATAAAATTTTTGAAACCTATTAGGTTGTACACATTCATTTGTTATGAACAACCTCAGAAGTTATTAAATGCTGTGTTTCTCATCTGGTTTTCTTTTTGCAATTCTAATAAAATAAAAATGTAAAAGATGTTATATTGGCTGATTTCAATCTGATGGAAACATTTGTCTGACAGTCATAAAGGGTGAATGAGAAAATTCTAGTTCAATTTTCAGAATGAATGAGCTGAAACCAGTTAGTGTTTATTTTCCACTGGAGAAACACTTGTTTTTCATTAAACATTTTATACACAGTGGATGAATGATAGATCCCAGAGACATGTTCAAAAGAAGATGAAGTGATGTTTTTTTTCTTCAAACTTTGGTTAGTCTTTCCTGCGTTATTCTTTTGCAGTCTACCAACTTGTTGGGTGGTGGCAATTTAGTGTCGTATTTGTAAACTTCTAAAGCTTGAAATTTATGGTGCAAAATTTTCAGAGAAATTTAGCTTGGGTATGATGTCAGGTTTTGTGTGTTTTTCAAAAATAAAATATGTCTATAAAATATGACTATGCTATTAGAATTTTAAAGACAGGTTATGACTGGAATTGTTTTCCATAGATTTAGTTTACTGCATTAAATGCATATTATGCAAAGCTGTGTGTTGAGAAGGCAGGGAAAACACAGAAGAGAAAGGAACTGTTCCTACCTACTTAGAAAAACTCCAGGACTTTTTTCATTTCTATATTGACTCACACATGGGCTTGGTCATTGGAAATACAGCACTATTGTGGTAATATATCATTTAGGAAATGGAAATGACTACACATAATACGGAAACACTGAATTAATCAAGTCTCTGTGAAGGTCATAAGCAATACAAAGTGATCTCGTCTCCAGGTGTGAGATAAAGTAATGGAGGTACCCACATGTGAATCAGAATCAGTGTGGGCTTGTGCCAAGTTGGTCTGTGAATTAGTGGGAGGGGCACCTTGGTACATCAGTGCCAAGATTTCCCTTCCCAGGACAGGTGCCATCTCCACCAGGGAGTACGGGTTGGTATCTGCCCCTAAGTGTTATTTCAGCTGGGCTCCCTCAGACCACCTCACTGTAATGGTGTGATTAAACTGTACAAGCCAAGTTAACAGGGCAAACTTTAAAAGCCAATGTTGTGGAGAAGGACATTCTTTTGTTAATCTTTCAATGTATTGCCTCAGGCATAACCTAGCCTCGGTTGTTGGGTTCTGGAGGAAGTCTAGCAGAAGCTTTGTAAGCCCTGGCATGGACACTAAATGTTTTGCTGTCATATGCAGAAAGAAATGGTGACGTGATGGCTATCTAGTCAAGTCTCATGCCTATGGTAATTTAGTTGTATTGTCCCTGCTAAAAAGGTTGATAGCCACCCATTAGCCCAGTTGCCTCTTTTATTTCAATAAAAGGTTACTGAAAATGTGATTCAAGGCTGCAGTCCAAGAGGCTGTAAGCTTCCTGACCCCAGAATATTGTCTCTCTTGTATTTCTTTTTCTTCTTACTTTTTTATTCATCCCTGGGTACCTCGTTCTCGGGACCTGTTCACCCTGGACAGAAACAGATAATAGACCAACACAATGTAGAATGCCATCTTTCTGAAAAGTACTGGTAAGTTCTCCTTTTCTTTCCAGGAAAGACAAGATTGACAGATATTGTAGCAACTGACCTATCTGTGAGGCTGTCTGAGTTGGATTCCTTTGTTCCTGGGATGAGAATGGCTATCTTTTCCTATCTGTGCACAAATTCAGAGGGCAGAGACAGTAGATTTGGGGAATTCACTAGAATCAGGGTAAGTGTACTAATGATGGCTATCATGAGTCCTTTATCTGGGCACTGTGCCGAGCCATGTGGATACATCATCTCATTTCATACCTGGTAGCAATCTTCAAAGGGAAAACTAGGATGATCATCTTAAGTAGAGTCATCTAAGACTGTGGATGTTCAATCCCTGTCATTTGTAACTGCCTGGGCCAGGAGGCAAAGTGGTCTGTCTCTACCCTGGGTTCACCATATCAAGCTGACCTCATAACAGTGAAGCTATCTTTCTGAGAGCATAGAATGACACACTAGAATGACACTGGAAACAGGCCCAGAAGGATCAAAAACTTGTGCAATCCAGAGCTAAAACCAAAGTGCTGGTCAAGGGAAGAGTGTCCTGACTGAAAGCAGCCATCGTCAGAAAGTCTGGTCATGGAGCAGTGTGGACCAAGATATGCTCATAGTTTAGGGGCTAGAAAGAGACACACATAAGTGGCAGAGGTAAAGTCACTTGCTGTGGGTGTGGGTCGATGTGGGTGATACCTTGAGTCTGGTATTCACTTGCTGCACAATTTAGGGTTGGGTGAACACCTCCATTTTCCCGTCTGGAGAATGATAGATCCTACCCAGGTAGAGTCACAGCCATGGAGAACCTCAGTCTAAATCCACGACTAGCATTTGTAGTGCGAGTAATACAGTAACTCAGAGGCAATGTCTGGATAAAGCAGACGAAGAAGAATAAAGGAAAAAAAATCATGTTTTTGCTAGAACACGATAGAGATTGGAGGGAACAAGTGTTTTTCTATGTGTGTATTTTGTCTATGTATTTGTCTTGGTAGTGTCTTCCCCATGGCAGTGAGCTGATGTAACTTCTGTTCCAGCCCACCCCCAGCCCAGCGCAGAACCACTGGCTGGGTCTCTGAGGCAGAATTCTTTACTCTCAGGCTGCAGCCCAGGTTGAGTTAACTTAAACTATAGTGTGTTTTTTTACACTGTACATATGATTTTTACATTTTACATATCAAATGCTTTAGTTGAATTGATTAATAATATAAAATTAGTAGCAATAATTTAATAACAGGACAGACTAGAATTTCTAATTTTGTTTAGCAATTTTTCAACTTAAAATTCCTTTTTGCCTCTTGTGGTTGCCCAAGTCTTCAGTAACATTAGAAAGTTTCAGAACTTTGTAACCAAAAGTAGCATGTGTTTCATTTCTGCATAAGTTGCAATTATAGTGTACATGTACAAATTACTTCTATATACATGTTTACAAAATTTAGCAAAAAATTTATGTGCATGTTTTGCATATTCTATGCTATTGTTAGTGTAGTTCTTATCTCCATTACAAAACTGTCCTGGGGAAAATAACTCCTAATCTGTTTGATGTCATATGTACTGAATTTGTATCTCCTGGTACCTATGAATGTATTTGAGGACAAAAGAGGTTAACAGTGGGAAAGTTTTATCGAGAGAATGTGCCTGAGAGACAGCAGGGGTCCTGAAAGTGGGTCACTGTGGAGGCTCTTTGTCCAAGTATATTTTATATGTCAATATGGTCAGACTATAATCAACCTAAGGATTATGAGCATTTGTAGTTGATTAGCTAATATTGTTCTGGCACTGAAGTGAGGAACATAGTAAGAGTATATGGCATGCATCATTAACTTCAGCTTATCTATAACTTCTAATGTAGAAAGAACAAAGGCATTTTGGGAAGGGAGGGGAATTTGAGTCCAGATGTTCTGGTCAGCCTCCTATGTGTCTGATGGCTAGTTGGACCCATTGGACTGGGAATGCTAATTGCAGTATAATCTCAAACTGCTATTTAACTCTACGGAGGTCTGAAGGCCTGGCTATCATGTCTTCATCTTGAGGCCTGGCTCTGTTGAGATGTGCTTCCTGCCAAAATATTTGCATCTCATCTTCTATACTAACTCCCTTGAAGGCCAGATCCTTCTCTTACTGTCCATTACTTTCTTTCTACCTTAGTTGTCCACAATATTTCCCCTTCTGAAGAGGTATATCTAATTGCTGTTAGGGGACAATGGGCAAAGACCACATGGCTACTTCCAACTGGAGGAGGTCATAGTCATTGTTGGCCATCAGAGTTACTCCTCGGAGGGTATGTCTAGGGCCCCTTAGTAGATGTCAAGCATTCTCACCTTGGGTAGATATATAGCTTTGAGTCTAGAGGAGGCAGAGTCAAAGAAATAGGTAAGTATGCATGGGCCAAATAATAAGAGCAATAGACTATTACTAATATGGCTAACAAATGTTCTACCAGGAAGAGTCAGTGACAACTTCCCACAAAGAGGAGAAAGAAGGTTCAGGGGGCTTTGGGTTCTGACATGGCATTAATGTGTCATCTAAAATCTTGAGTGGCCATTGAGATGGTAGCAGAAGTATCAGGAATGTATCCAAGACATTCAGCTTTTATAATTGCACATGTTCTTCCTTGTGCTACTGTTAAGATGTCCAAGGCCATCCGATTCTGGAGGACAACTTGTCTCATGAATCTTACTTTTTCATGTAGAAGACAGATCCCAGTCAAAGTGTCATTTAAGGCCCTTTGAGTATAGTTAGTTAAGACATCGATGTGGTGACATCTAATCCCAGAGAAGGACAAAAATAGCAGCCAAATGACCACACCAGTAAAACACACTCCTAGGCCATTGATGTAGGTGGGGTAGGTTTGTGGGTCGATTAATACTTCTGACACTCCTGTTTCATAGCCACACAATCCCACTTGGGGGTTAGCCAGGGCCACAGATTGATTCTGCAGGACCAATAAGTGCAGGTGGGGACTTCTTATCTAATTTCAGGTTGATTAAACCAGTCTGTTGCAAACCAGCCCTCAGCCTGTAGAGTTATTATATATATATATATATATATATATATATATATATATATAGACATATATAGACAGATAGATAGATATTGATCAGGGGTATCCACCCCAAGTATTTAGTAGAGTGAGGCCAATGAGATCAGAAAGGATTTCTTTGGTCTCAAAATAAGGGAATCTTTCTGTGTAATCATCTCATATCTGAAAGTCCCAGTCTCAGTGTCTGTGATTGTTGGCTCTTTTGCTGGATCACTTACTCTTCATTAATAGAGATTCTACTAGAGCCCATTGAGAGGCTTCAGTGGAATTTTCAGAAAAAAATCCAATTATGTCTGGAGTAGTGAAGGGTAGAGCTTGTAGGCTACTCAGTTATCTAGTAATGATGAGCTAAATTATGAGCTGCTGAGCCTTCTTGTGTCTTATCAATGTCATCTTACAGCTTATTCCAATTGTCTCCTTGAAGTGGGGGCACCGACCAAGGCAGTCTGATGTACTCAACAAGGGGAGCCAGCCACATATCTAGCAAGAGGTTTGTCGTGATGATCTGCATATTCCTATGCCCACATTAGAAAGGAACTGGACTCTCCTTCAAGTGGTAAGAAAGTAGTAAAAGGGCTGAGGGTAACAGACTACCTACCTGAAGATACCGGTTTCCTTTTGAACAAGAACTTTGTCTGCTATGGGTTCACAGGAGTATTCAGGTGTTTGTTCACACTTAGAAACAGTAATTTTTTACCTTCCAGATAACTGTTGTCTCCAGACACAGTGAAGGTGATAGAGAAGGCCCAATGCCTAAGAAATGCCCTGTGTGAAGTTGCTTTAAAAGACAGCCCATTACCACTCTGTAAATGCATAGAAAGTCCTAATTGGGATGCTTTTTGAGACTAAAAGCTTCACCACCTCTTGAACATTTTAGTTCTGCAAGGGAAGCATCAACTGAATTATTAAAAGTATCTACCAAGATCAATAGGTATTGTATTCCTTTATTTTTTGGCATATGGGTAAGATTAAGCTGCCAGTTTTCTCCAAGATATTTGTCACATCTCTGCAGACATTGTAGAAATGATGATCCAGTTAGGAGGATTGTTTTTTTGGCAGAGCTTACATGTCTTATTTGTTTTGTTGTTTTAAAGAGCCTTTTTACTATGAATAATTTTGAGGCCATCTGGTAGGTCTTGTCTCTCTTCAAGTGAAAAGTTTGATGTAAAGACTTAGAAACTTTCCATTGATTAGCATTGTGCAACTACTAATGAAGTTAAGAAATAAATACAAGGCTCTATTGGAAAAATAAAAGATGTCCCATCAGAGAAATCCAAATAGAAAAGGTGTCACAATCTTTCCATGCCCTAAACTTAAGCCTGTTATCATTTTGGGAAAAAAGGTAAGATGTAAGCAACTGACAAACAAAAAATGATAACTCTAAATTACCTAAATTGATTAAATCAAAGTTCAGTCAGAATATCCTAATAAGGAGCTATAAAACAAAAGCATACTCTTACCTCCTTCCAAAGATCTTGGTAGGACCGCCAGTGTCTCATGTGGAAAGTAATTACCAACCTGTTAGATGTCAGATACGCTGAGTTTGTGTTTCCTGATACCAAAGAAAGGATTTGAGGTTAAGAATAGTAAAGGTTTATTGAAAGTACCTGAGAGGCAGAAGGGATCCTAAAAGAAGTTTGCTATGTAGGCTTTTTGTGCAATGATAATTTATACACAAAATCATAACTTGGGTAGCTATGGGTAAAATTACAATTGACCAACAGGGCTACAAGTGCAGTTGCTCAGCTGATGTTGATCCAATAGGGAAATGAGGCCTGTCAAGGGTCTCTCGCAAGCATCCTTAACTTCAACTTATATGTAACTTCTAACACAGAAAGAAGAAAGGCATTTTTGCAAAGGGATGGGAGTTAGGGTCCAGATGTTGATAATGAGGGCTCCCCAGGCCAGATGGTGCTGATTACTATACGATCTCAAACTGCTGTGTATCTCCAGGGAGGCCAGCGGCCTGCCCAGCGCATCTCCACTGAGTACTGGCCTCTTCAAATTTGTCTCCAGCTACAGTCTTGGTGTTTCTTCTTCTATGTTGATTCTCCTGTGAGGGCCCAAGCCCTCTCTGCCTTCCTATTGATTTCTATCCAACTTAGCTGTCTATGATTAAGCCAAATACACAATAAATATTCTAGAAGTAAAAGCTTAAAAAAATCAAGGCTGTTTTTAATGTATAACACAGAATTTTGTCCTCCAGGTAAAAACAGAGTCCTAATTGTGGGCCTGCACAGCTCTTTCTCCACACCCCTCTCTTCCGCCTATCCCCTTTGAGCTTCAGCCACTGCTTCCCCCTGGGACTTCCAGCTGAAGGCCAGTCAGGGCCACAGGGCCGTCTTGCTACCTTCTTCCTGCACTGTTGCCTGGAAACTTTCTCCAGGTAAGAAAGCTAGGACAGTTGTTTCCATCTTTCAGGGGTCACTACCCATCACTGCCTGGTGTTTTTGTTTTATTATTTTATAGAAAAAGTGCATTTTAAAGGTAGATGGCAGGACTATGGACATCATAACTTACTGCCCACTTTCTGGCCCGCCTACAATGACACAGCCAGTTATTTGCTCAGTTGAAATCACAAACTTGTAGTAAAGAGAGAAGAGAGAGTTACTGTTGAGAGTATGGGCACAGACATCTGAGCACCTGGGGCCTATGCTGGTACATTCTCATACCTCGCAACTTAAATATGAGACCATGCTGGAGTAGGAGCAAGGGATTTGACTCTTGTTTGGATAAGTTCTGTTTGCACTGAGAAAAGATTTCATTTATATACACGCTATTAGCACCCTCCAAACTGCCTTGTGGTTTATTAGGACCACCCACCATGCTGCAGGGCTTGGACCATGACTGTGGGGTGATATGCTGTGGTCTGCAGCAACCTGAGGACGCAGAACATCTTTCTTGGCTCCTGCATGAGCTCACCTTGTGAATACAAGGCATTTACAAACTTGAAATTACTTCAGATTTAGAGAAAAGTATAAAAATCATATTAAGTAGGAAGTTGGCCTTGATGCAATGCTATTAATTAGTCTATAGATTTTATTCAAAATTGGCCAGTGTTCCCATAATATCCTTGTTCTGATATAGATTCCAATCCAGAATTCCACATAAAAATGCTTGCATCTTATATGCACATTTCAATGGGCTTGGGAAAACTTATGCACTGCTTAATCATTACCAAAATCAATACACAGTGGTATATTGGTTCATGAAGATTTTTGTTTGTGAATGTTTTGGTTTGCAAACAGAAGCATATGGTAAAGTTTTGTTTTCCTTTGTGAACTCGGCATCACGTGATGAACATGACTGCAGCCATCTCTCCCACACAAACATGAATGTGGCCATCTTTTCCAGAATTGTAGAACAAATTAAGTTAATGAACTGAGGTACCATTGTATAGAACATTTTACCACCCCAAAGGAACCCCTGACCTTTCCAACACTCCGCAAAGCTTGCTGTGCCCTTTCCTAAGCAATTCTCCTGCCTATTGTCAGCCTCAAGCACCACTGACTGACTTGTTTCCTGTCAAGATGGATGAAATTTTTCTTTCCTAGTATTTTAAACACCTAGAGCCACACAGTATACACCCTTTGCATCTGGATTTTTTAAAACCATAGTTACTTGAGGATTCATTTATGTTAGTAGTAGTTTTAGTAATAGTTCTTAGTAAGAGGTTTTTAAAAATTTCTGAGCAGTATTTCATTATATGGATTCATAATTTGTTTATTTGCTCAGCTGTTGAGTGAGGTTTAGATTGCTTCCAAGTTTGAGGTATCCAGGAACAGAATCATAGGAATGTAAACCTATCCTTGCCCTTCTGCCTACTCTTCTTCCAGGTAGGGTTCTTGGGTATAAGAGGTAAAGAACAGTGGTATACTGGAAACAGCTGTTTTACATGTTTCTGCTTTAGGACCCACTACTGAACCTCAGTTGGTGGAACTGGTTTGGATTTTGGACAGAAGAAGGGCTTCTTTCTTCCTTGCTTTAAATCCAAAATACCTGGGATTATAGACTTGAGTCTACATTATTCACCCAATTACAAGCACAAAATTGGGAGAAAGAGAAAGAATGTTGCCACTGTGAGCTCAGGAGCCAGGCTGCACAATTTCAACTCTCAGTTCTACTAATTATGAGATATACGACCCTGGCAAATTGATTGACATTCCTGTGTCTCATTCTTTTTCTATAAGGTAGAATTAACAATAACACCTGCTTCCTAGAATTGTAAGGATTAAAAAAGTTGTACATATGTTTAGAAAGGTGTCTGGCCCCAGTATCCATTCACTGTATTTTAGCTTTTGTTATGTAAATATTCACAGTATTCATGTCCTTCAAGCATTCCTGGACTTTCCTGGAGGGCTGAAGTTCACAGATGTTTTGTCCACCACAGAGCTGGACACAGAGTAACTGCTCAATATTTACTTCTCAAGTTATTTATTTATTGGTATCTAGATTATTCATTACTTTCACAGCAATGAAATGAAAGCTCTGTTTTTGTTGATTTCCCAAACTGAGCAGTGTTATTCTGAGTCATTATTCTTTCCAACACGTGTCATTAATGTCATGGTACTTGCTGGGATACTATTTGAAGCTCATGTATCCTACTGGGAGGATGAAGACCAAGGTTTTTCTGGCAATAGTGAAGAGGTAGCAGTGTTTAAAGCAACATTTCTGGTTCACTGTGGCCTGAATTGAAATCTGTGTGATCACAGGCTGAGGCCAAAATATTGGCTGTTCTCTTAGCCCATCTGTCTTCCTAGTTTTTGGTCTCCAAGCCTCAGGTACTGAAGAACTAGAAAACTAGAAGAGAAGGTTAATGACATTACACTGTAATGGGAGCAGTGAGGTTAATATTATAATTTTATCTGACTTTCAGGCAACTTGAAATACATTGTAGAACCATTATTTCCTACCAACCATGGATGTTCTAGTAGTTGAATCCCTGTCAAATGTTAACAGACAACAGCTATATAGTTTTACACAGAAAACTGGAAATCAAAAGCCATTCATAATATTGTAGCATGACGATCATGGTGACATTTTTGTAACACACCTAAATTTCTATTTTGGCATAAAATAGGTTTTTAGTCAATCAGCTCTATCTGGTACATAAGAAGCTTTTACCTAACTTGTTGACCTTTAATTGCATGCCATTGAAGAAGTTTGTGACATTGCCTGGACTGTTTAATGTGTAGGCATTTCTAAGTATGGTGGCATATACATAGCATATACATCACAAAGTTTTTGTTAAAATATTATTGACTGACCACCTCACTCTGGCTTGACATGAACATCTTATCACAAATATCTGAAATGCAAGAAAAAGGCAGATATCTTAATCCAAAAGAAAAGGCTTATCATCATAAACAATCCCTGTTTTACATTTTAAAAGACCTGTATATCTAGAAGGCATAAATATATTTAATACACCATGAGATTAACAGCAATTATCATAGACTTATGAAAAGTTTTGTTTCTTAATTTTGTGTTGTACTAGAGTATCTTTAAATCAGAGAACCTTATTGTTTTATTTTCAGAAAACCTAACCTTTTGATGATGACCAATGTAAATTTATCACAATAATATATTTTTGAACGTTTTGGGAATGTCTTCCAAAAAGTCTGTGGATATCACTGGGGCCTCCCATTAATGAACAAGAACTGGATAATTATTATTCCAGGCAGCTGTCTTCTTGTTTACCAGTTGTGGTGTCCTGTCCAATAATTTCTCCCAACCCTAAGAGATTTTTGTTTAATTATTTTAACAATTTTAATGACTTATGAAAACCAGATCAAATCACTTAACACATTATTATTGAACAATGAGAAGCTCTCAAGTCATGATACATAAACAACAGTATGCAAAACATTTATAAAATAAACTTTAACATCATTTTAACCAGCTGACAACTTTGGTGGAAGCATATCAGACAAATGCTTCAAATATCCAAAAATGCAAAAAGAAGGAAAATTAATAGAGCTCAAATAAAAAAAAAACTGTTCACAGATAGAACAGACAAACAAATACATAGACAATATGCTTACAACATTAGAGTGCATTGAAATGTATTTTTGGCCCAATTATAATAACTTTTATAATTTTAGAAGTCTGTAATTATAAATAAAGTAGTAAGAATTTTTTTTGCAGAAATTTGTCTTAAGAATACTGGTAACTTTTGTGTCCCTTTCTTTCATCTAGATTTCAGCTCAGTTATTTCCATACTTTATCATCAAGACCTTCAATTCCCATTTTTGGTTACCACCTTCTGGGCATCTTGGGCCAATTTCTTTCTTTCTTTATTTTTTTAAATTTTATTTTAAAGACAAAAGAATGGAGACATATGAACCAGAAAAGCCATAAACAATACAGAAAATAACAAAGTTATACAGAATATAGTAGGGAATTAGCACTGGATGTTGTATTACATAGTTATCTTCACATTAGTTAACACAAAAACATTAAAGGAAATACCAAATTATAGAGAAGATAGTAGGGAATTTGCACTGGATGCTGTATAATATAAAGTTATTTTCACTTCTGTTAATACAAAAATGATTGAGGAAATACAGAATTATAGAGAACATAGAAGGGAATTAGCTCTGGATGCTGTCCTACATAATGTTACCTTCACCTTTGTTACTCAGTTACACAGATGATGGCCCATTTGATCATTCAATTTTTCTCCTCCCTCATCTCTGTTGCCCTACCACTCAATCAGCCATCTTCCCTGTGATAATAACTGTACTCCTGAGTTTATCTATATCCTTGGACTCTCGCCTTGGGAAGAGATATAGCTGCCTCAGACTATACTATAACATACATGGGTGTATACAAACTGCCATGGTCGGAGGTGGGAAAGCACATATGCTCACAGCGGACCGCCCGGCTCCAACCTGTTGTCATGCTATGGGTGGGGGCAGGTCCAGTCCATGAGGTGCCCTGAGCAGGGCCCTCAGCGGAGCAGCCACCAGGCCCACTGCTGAGCAGTAGTGGAGCAGCCATGGGGCCCACAGTGGAGCAGCCACAGGGCCCAATGCAGAGCAGCCACGGGGCCCACAGCGGAGCAGCCACGGGGCCCTTAAATCGGCCCCACGTTGGATCTAGCCCCGTCCTTGTCTATCAGCTGTGGTGCAGTCCCGGTGACATCACTGCCACAAGACTGAGCATCAGCTTCACGAGAGGTAGAACCGACTCCTCCAGGCCTGGCTCCATAATACAGCTGGAGAGCACACTCTGACACCCAGATAGGCCATACCCTGGGCCACATATGAGTACTAGGCTGGGTCCCTTCCCTTGTCCAGTATGATCTCTCCAACAGACCCTTCTTGATTTCTTTTCCTTTACCTGATTGCACTGTCTTTCTGATGTTGTAATTCTATCCCTAGTAGGATTTAAAAAGTTAATAGTATATAATGCCTAGTGAAGTCTATTATGAGGTGTCAATTTTTTTAGGGAAGGATTCCCCTTTTTGTTTTTGTAATTGAATTTTGAGCATACAGTGAGCATGTTTAACAATTCCTTGATCTTGAGAGTTATAAGAAATTCCTGTGGTAAGGGAATTGTGAGAGGTTTTACAAAATGTTTGGAAGGCGGTGCTCATATAAGCTGGCCCATTGTCAGTCTTAAGTCCCCTTGGATAGCCAAGGGTGGAAATCTTACCTTGTGGTGCAGCAAAATTTTTCTGAACTGAGAAAACAGAAGTAGCCACTTGTGGCACAGTTAAACTTATCAGTTTCACTTTGGGCAGTTGTGAAATGAAAGTCACAGCAAAATGCTCCTCTAGTGGAGAAGGGTCTTCTTTGCTCCTCACAGCTCCTTCCCTATTTGGCTGAGCAAATCTAGAGGGTTCAAGCTCTATCAGGAGGGCTGTTGTCCACTATCCTTTTTTCTGCTCAGGACTTCGTTTTAAGAACTCCAAGCCAAATAAATCCTCCCTGGTCATCTCCACAAGCATATACTCATTGAGACACTCTCTGATCCAGGTCCATAACAAAAATGTAAATACATGAATGAATAGTAAAACAAGCATTTGTATATATATCTGCTGTTCTTGAGAATTTTCTTGCCTCAGGTTTTATACCTGATGGAGTCAATATTGATAGTATCAACACACCCGTCTCCCTTATGCTTCTCCTGAGCCTATTTTGCTCCTGTGAGTCTGTTGTTGGCATGCACACTTGGAAATGTCCTCTCACCTGCTGTATGACAAGTTTCCTTGTCTCCAGGTCCCTGTTCAGGTGCCAAAATACTGTGTCCAGCACAACTCTCAGATTTTCCAGGGGGGAATCGTGGAGGATGAAAAAATGGGGACAAGAGTCAAAATGCAGAGAGCTGAGGTCAGGGGGAGCCTCCTCTCCTTGGGGGATAAAAGAACCACCCAATGACTATGGCAGATTTATCTATACACTCAGGAGGTTGATATCAATTCAAACCAATCTGCCTAACAACTCGTTTGCCTGCCTTGCCTCGGGTGTCTCATGTCCTCGGGGCTGGAACAGCTTGTTCACATGGCTTACCTCAGGTACTCCATGTTCTTGGGGCTGGCTTTGCTTTGGCCCTGCATGTGTGATTGGTCTTCAGCTTCAGCTGATCCCCACTCATTCAGCATCCCTTATGTATCAGCCTCATCCCTGATATACCTCAGTTTCTCCCTGATGAATGCAGGTGTGAGTCCTAGAAGCTGGCTGACTAGCTCTCTCAGAGGCTGCACTGCAACAAGCTGGCCTGGATTCTGCCCTCTGTTGTGTTCATCTTCACCCTCTGGTTAGCTTTTTTCTTCACCTAAGGTGTCTGAATCCCCCTGTTCTACATAGGCTTGTTTTACCTTGTAGTATCTAATATATACACTGATCTTTTAAAACATTTTTAAAGAAAGCTTTCAGGACTGGAAAGTTTTTCAATTTGTTTGCAAACTCTTTTTGTCTACTGACTATATGCCAGGACTGTCTGAGAAGATATCAAAGATGCCTGACATTGTTCTAGGGTAGTAAGAAACAATAACCATTATATTATAGACACAAAGAAGTGCTATACTCCTCAGTTTTCCTGACACTGGGACAAAATGCCTCAAACTGACAACCTACAGAGGCACAGGTTTATTTCTGGGCCACAGTGTCTTTGGATTCAGTCCATGGAAAGTTGGCTCCAAGACAGAAAGGGCATGATGGAGAAAAACTGCTCAGGTCATGGTAGCCAAACATCAAAAAGAAAGCTGTGGGAGGCAGGAGGCAGGGACAAGAATATGGCTTTCAAGTCGTGTTCCCAGTGATCCACTTATCTGGCCAGGCCCCACCTTTCAACTGTATGTTCAGATATGAACTCATCAATAGATCAATCCACTGATACTATAGTGCCTATAATCCAACCAAATGAAACATCTGAGTGATATTTTAGATCTAAACCATATTAAACTCCTGGCCCCCCAAAGACTGATGTGCATCTCATTGTATAAATTGCATTTAGTCCATCTCTGATTGCGACCAAAGTCTTAAAAGTTTCAGTGCTGCTGAAAGGCCCAAGTCCAAAGACCCTTCTGTGGCTCAAAGCAAACTCTCAACTGACAGCCTTGCAGAAAAAAAAGTTAAATGCTTCCAATACATTATGGCAGAGTAAACATTCTTATTCCAAGATGGAGGAATAGAAATTAGACCAAAGTAAGACTAAACCTAGCAAGGCAAACATTAAATCCTGTAAGTCCAGCACCAAGGGCAGGACGTGGTAAGGAGCGAACTTTAAAGGGTTTGGGCACCCTGTCCTTGCTGGTTGCAGCCTATATGTTCTCCTTTGGGCATATTCTGCTCACTGCTGTGGTTTTCCTTATCACACAATTCAGGTTCCTGGTATCTCCAATTTCCTGGGGTCTCCACTGTATTTTCAGTTTCACACTCACAGCTTCATGCACTCCTCTCTCGGGTGCACACTGCCTATCCTTCCAGGTCTTCTTCTGAAATCTAGGGGGAAGTCTCCGTGATCCCACAAATCTTGCATTCTGGGTGCCTAAAAACATAACATGACATGGATGACAGCAGGGTCCGCTGCTGGCATGAGCCTGGCCCTGTTGGACCATTTTTGCAGAGGCCTTAGAGTGTCTGGGTGACTGAACCCAGGAAAATTCTTCCCACTGTAGCCAGAAAGAAGCGAATTAAGTTACCATCAGGCTCCTCTCTCAGAGCAAAGCATTTCAAGGTGTTTACATGCTTTGGTTTTACATGCATGAGCATGTGGAGGGTGGTCTCTACCCAGCTCCTAGGATACATGTCACACCATTTTTTCTCTTGTCCTGATGCAAAGTACTTGGCTTCCTTTCAATGTGCTACCACTTGCTTTAATCATTGGTGTAGCATGTGACTATCCCATCAGGTAGCTTGTACCACTGGTGGTACAAACAATCTAATCACTTTTATCTGTCCTTTTATTAAGAAAATTAATAAGAAGTGTGCAAGTGGACTGAATCTGGTTAGATACTTGAATTTGAATAATTACTGCCCAAATATAAATATTAATTTATAATTATATAAATATAACTATTATATAAATAACTATTATATTATATAAATATAACTATTATATTATAGTTAAATAATAATATAACTATTATAGTTATATAATATAAGTATTATATTATATAAATATAGCTATTATATTTATAATAGTTATAATTTTATTGTACCAGTAAAAATTATAACAATAATCAACAAATTTATTTCATTAGATTAAAAGAAGTTTATCTATATTTGCAAATTTGAAAATATTTTGTGCATAAAGGTGGCTAATTTGTGCAGGGAGTGCAAAATGTCATAACATGTTTGGCTTTTTTTATGGCCACAGTGGCACCCATCTTTTTCAGATAGTCAATCAGGTACTACTGGTTGAAAACAGTGAGACAATTGAATTCAAATTATATTTGTCTGGCAGTGAAATACATGAATCATTGCCCCATCATAAATGTGTTAATGCTAATATTTTCGGTAACCAAGTTCTCGCTCCTGAATCTCACTGTAGAGCTGACTAAAAGTCAATAATACCCACGTCACAGCCTAAATTTGAAATGCACTAAGTGTCAAGTATGGTTCTTAAATTGAAGTGTCCCTAAGACTAATCATGACTGGTAGCACTAAACTGATTAAATCCATCAACTCTACAGGGAATAGCAATTGTTAGTTGGGTCCTCTGACTGAACTAGTGGTATGAAATAGTCAGAAAACCAGTGAACTAACTGTAAAGAATCCACTTAAGTTTAATTTTTGATACTTTGGAACTAAATGACTGTGACTTTTTGGAAGGCATTTAGTATCCCTGGCTCATTTTTTTTTTTATTTTAAAGACAAAAGAATGGAGACATATAAACCAGACTAACACAAAAACAATGCAGGAAATACCAAATTATAGAGAGGATAGTAGGGAATTAGCACTGGATGCTGTATTATGTAATGTTATCTTTGCATTAGTTAATACAGAAACAATAAAGGAGATACCAAATTATAGAGAAGATAGTAGGGAATTAGCACTGGATGCTGTATTACATAATGTTACCTTCACATTTGTTACTCAGTTATACAGATGATGGCTCATTTGATTAATCAATTTTTTCCACTCTCATCTCCGTTGTTCTACCACCCAATCAGTCATCTTCCCTCTGATAATAACTGTATTTTGGGGTTTATTTACTCCCTTGGATTTTCACCTTGGGAAGAGACATGGCTGCTTCAAATTATGCTGCAACATATATGGGTATATACAAACTGGTATGGCGGGAGGTGTAAAAGCACCCATGCTCCCCAGGTTCACTATGGTCAAGGCCCCATTGACAAGCCTTCAAGGTCATCGGAGGTCCAGTTGAGTCAGTGGAGTTACCCAGCAAACCACCAGGCTTTGCCTCAATACATCATGTCCAGAGGTCCAGTCGAGTCCTCAGGGTCGCCCAAGCAGACTGCCTGGCTCTGCCCCGTTGTCTCTGGCTCATTTTTATTATATTGAAAACTATGGGAGCTCTTATGATCTCTTTGAATTTTAATATGTTAGAATATTGACTTTCATTCCTTTAATAATTTTTCAGACCAGTTTAGAGAACTGAAATGATATTTGTATGAATTTCCCATATCCTCTATTTCTATATGAAACTGGGAAATATTTTCCTGTGCAGAATTATTTCTCTGTAAGCAACACACTAGGACAAGAGTTCAATGTTCCAGGAAGAAAATCTATCGTAGCCCATAATGGGATATCAAAGGTTAGTCTGAGTGTTGGTGTAGAGACGTTTACTGGTGCCTTCCTGGCTAGAGTGGACAGCTTCTTCCCTTCGGAATCTGCCTGCGACTGTGGAAGACACACCAGAGATTCTCTCCCCTGCAGATGCTACACATTATTAAGATTCAGATGAGCTACTTCAGGCGTTCAAGGGGCTGCCTTCCAGAGAAAACCCATAGACCTTCACATTCTTCATTCTTTTTGTTAAGCTTTAATCTTCTAGTGTGAGCTATGTTTTTTCCGCTTTGGACACCTGAGAAATTTTTCTTGCTACTGTTCAAAAGGAAATAGGATTTCTGAGTTTTTATTCTAAAAGCTATGGAATTAAAATTCTTTTTTGTTAAAAAAAGATAAGCTCTTTATGTTTTTCTCTATAGCCTAAAAGAATGAGGAAAGTTATTTTGGTATAATTAGTGCTTTGAAAGAAATTTTATATCAAGCTCTTTGCAACTTGTGGGTGAAATGTAAAATAGTAACCATTCTTTGCAATGAGATGTTTAAGAGTCAATATTTAAGCACATATTGGTAAGTTTTCATACATTCTTTATATATTCTACAAGTTAAGACTGTAATACGTTTTCATTTAAAACAAAACACCAGAGAGTTAAGGTGGAAAACAATGCTTTCCATGTGTGCTCTTCCTTCCCCAAACTGAACATCCTTACATTTCGTCCTGGCTTAGCACTGGAGAGGAAGGAAAGAAAGAAGGAGGGAACAAGAGAGGAAGAGTGGAAGAGACAGCAGATGTGGGGAGAGAAATTATCGTCAGAGGAGCAACGAAGATATTGCAAGTTCATTTCATTTCAGTAAACATTTATTAACCATTTTGCTGTATGTGAGACATACACCAGCCACAATGTGGTAAAAATGAACAAAAAATAACTTCAGTCTTCCTGAGGCTCAAAAGCTTGTGTGGAAGATGAATAAATGTATTTTTGACTACTTCGGAGTAGTAAGGGCTATATCATAGATATCAAGTGTAAGTTAAGATCAGAGGCCCCCAGGAAAGACAGACCTGGCCAAGCCAAGCCTTGCATTTTCCACTTTGTGTAACCAAAGTATTGACTAATGTAAAGATCCAGTGTCCTCCTGTACAGATGGAAATAAGGATGTCTGCCTACAAGGGTCACTGTGAGCATGATACATGTATGATCATAGGCAAAGAGGATGGCATAGTTGTTATATGCCCGTAGGGTTATATGCATAGGTGAGTATTTGCATTGACAGAATGCCAGATATTGAGTGGGAGTCACAAATTGTAACTAAGTCATGTGAATTCCAGAGAAGGAAAGGAGAGATTGAGTCTAACTGAGAGATAGTAGGTACCATCCTGGAGGTGGTGGGATTTGATTTTCATCTTTCTTAAGGAATGAACAGGCCCTGGTAAGGATGGTCATTGTAGGCAAACAAGGGCATCCAGTTAGAGCTTGCATAGCACAGAGGAGGCCTGAGTGCACAGTGCGGGTCTGAGCATGGCTGGGCAGGGGTGGTGATCATTTGCAGATGCTGCTTGTGGTCAGATTCTGGAGGCTCTGAATGCCAGACCGAGAAATTTGGACTTTAACTTTAGAAAGAACTACATATTTGAAATGAATTTTACAGTTTCAAAGAGACTTTTCACACATTATTATTATCATTTTTAAGTCTTTATAGCCTATGAGTTAGATCAGGCAAATATTACAGAATCTCAGCACATACATGTAGAATTTAGCCACAAAGAAGTTAAATACATGGTCAAGAGTCAGTAGTAGAATTGGAACTGAATCTCAACTCCTTTGCCCTGGACACATGTCTTGTGCCATATGATACCTTTATTCTAACGTTGCTCCTGAAGGTAGTGCTACTCTGAAGGCCTGGTTAGACCTGGTTTTTAAGAAGGGAACTCTCTGGCACTAGTGGATGACGAAAGAAACTAGTAGTGAGGAGGCCAGTGAGGAAGATCTGGGAGAAAATCAAGGTGAGAGGTAACAGAAACCCAAACCAAAGAACTTCCAGAGCAAATCAAAACGGAATCAAAGCTCAGTGTGTGGCTCATGCCTGTAATCCTAGGAACTTGGGAGGCTGAGGCAGGAGAATGGTAAGTGTAAGGCTACCTTGGACAGCTTAGCAAGACTCTGTGTCAAAATGAAAACATAAAAATAAAAAGGGCTGGGAATGGAGCTCAGTGCTGGAATGCCTCTGGGTTGCCTTTAGTATGACTACCAAAGAACAAAGCAGGGCAGGGCCGGAAGGGTAAAGAGGTGAACTAGAGGCGGCAGCAGACAGCCCTGAAGTTCGTAGCCTGCCAGTGAGCACAGAACTGGAGATGGTTTTTACTTTTGGCAAGTTGGCTGTCCTTTCAGCAGCAAACCTTGGAAAACAGGAATAAAACTGCAAAGTAACTAATGACATTTGAATAGTTTACATAGCAAAATTGGGCTCTTGATCTCAGGATTAGGGACAGCAGATGTAATAATTAAGCATTATTTCTACTTTGTTCTCATCTATAAAATGAGATTATAATGACCTGTCCCCAGTATTGTATTTCATGAGTTACTACATCTAAACCTCCCTCAACATTCTTTACTACGTATAAATTATACCTTGTGGTTACTATTTTTGTTTGTTGCCAGGTCTGCAGACCATATCTAGTAGGGCATCTCACTCACTGGTTTTATACAGAGGAGGACAGAGATTTGGAGAATTCAACACATGGTGTGTTTGCTCCATGAACTTACGTATTTCAGTCTCTGAGCTAGAGTGGAGAAAGAAGGGTTGTGTCATTTTGGTTGATTTCTTATTTTGTGTGGGTTAGCGAAGAGAAATAGAAATCTTGAAATAGAGTTCCTTTCTTCTTTTCTTTCCTTTCTTCTCCTTCCTCTTTTGTAGCACTTGGAACTGAACCCAGGGACTCTGCACTGGGCTACAGCTACATCCCTAGCTCTTTTAATTTTTTTAAATAAGATCTTAATTGCCTGGGCAAGTAAGCCACTCAGTTGCCGAGGTTGGACTTGAACTTGGGATCCTCCTGCCTCAGCCTCCTAGAGTGCTGGGATTGCAAGTGTGACCTCCACGCCTGGCTCAGAGATGGTTTCTTTAGCCACTATTCTTCCCATAATACTAACCATTCACTACTATGGGAAGCTAACTTTAATTAAGAGTAAACTATTTGGTTGCTTTAGATTCCTTTGTGAGGAAATGGAATTTCTCATGGAGAAAGAATTGCCAAACAAGGAAGAATCTCATGAATAAAACAACTTCTGAAAATAGTAATCTTGGTAAGTTCCAGGGAGCCAGAATATGAGAAATTTACTTCAATTGAATATTTTATTTTAAAAAATATTTATTATTGTTATTAGTGGGTTTTTTTATGTATGGGGTGCCGGGGATCGAACTCAGGGCCTGGTGCATGTAAGGCGAGAGCCCTACCACTGAGCCACATCCCCAGCCCTCAATTAAATATTTTAAAATAAAGCCCCAAACAGGAAGTTTATTGTACTAAAAGGGAAACCACTTCTAACTTGATTCACTGTTAAATAAATAAACAAAAGAAGCAGTTGAGAAACTAAGCTCTCAGGAACATTTTCCCACTCAACTCTACTTTTCCGAAGAATCTTATTCTAGATCATTCTCCACCCCTCGCTGATTTTGTTGATTTTAACCCTGCACACAAACTGCGTGGGCACCAAGAATCTGGTCTTTGTGGTGTGGAGCTGAAAATGGCACTCATAAGGGAGGAAGGCTGAGGGGAGAAGACGCTTCATGGGAGGAGTTTCAGCAGTTTGGGACCATGTGTAAGGCTGAGACTGAAGATCAAGGCTGAGCACTGGTTTTCCTAAGAGACATATGGATGTGTGTGTGTGTGTGTGTGTGTGTGTGTGTATGTATATACACATTTCAACTCTAGAGTTATGTATTTCCTTAACCTCACTTTGGGACAGGAGCTGCCCCTGTTTTGGAGAGTTGTTCCTTTGGGCTTCTTCCCTGCAAACCCAGCTGTTAGGAGTTTAGGAAAGAGAGCAAGAGAGAGCAAGAGCGAGAGTGGGAGCAAGAGAGAGAGATGAATACAGTGATAAAAGTAAATCTAGTCCAGCTTTTGCTAAAAGGGATACACCTTAGCGTTTCCCAGACTCTCCCAATTCTCTGCATTCCTTGAATAGGTGGGTAGTCAGCTTTCTAGTTGTATGCCAGTACTATTGGTATAACTGGATGTCAGGGGGGAGCAGGAAAGAGGGCATGGTGAGAAAGTACATGTCTGTGTGAGCTGGTTCTCTCCTCTCAGCACTGTCCGGGTGCATTTAGTTGTTATAAAGGACATGTGGCCACATGTCTCTTCTAAGCATCAACAGAGAAGCTTCATCTAGAGATAATGACTATGCATAAGGACCTTCCCAGAGAGACCTCAATCAAGTGCAAAGTTCAAAGACAAATGGGCAGAACACTTCAGAAGAATAATAGGATTTAAAAAGAGTAAAAGGGATAAGATTGGGTGGACACTGAAAGGGAAGTGGGACATGGTTACGATTTTTATGATTAGACACACTTAATGCTTTGCCCTTTAGTGGGCAGTTAATTTGCATGTGGTCTGTGCATAGCAATGACCTCTGGATAGAGCCAAAAATGTATGAAATATTTGACATTGTCTAGAAAACAAATGGACACATAATTTAAGATTATAAAGCTCATGTGCCCCTGCTTCTTCCCTTTAGATGTCCTTGTTTGGTCAGCCAACCAAAATGTAGAACAGAAAATCAAACTCAGCGCACTGGGCAGACAGGGTCATAGGCTTCCTGCTTCTTGGCAATCAAGTTAGGCCCTGAAGCTCATAGAGGAAGTAAGGACACATAACATAAAACAGATGTGCACCCCTGATGCTTATTTCCTTTGTGACTTTAAAGGAACCAGTAGCCTTATTAACCATGAGTCTCTTCCTTTAAGCACAGGAGCTAGGCCTGTTTGGGTGACATACAATAACATGAAATAACTAAGTTATCATTCAGGGTAACACTTTGAAGAATATGCTATTATTGTTCCCACTGCAAAACTGAGAAAAACACAGAGGTGCAGTGAGGCTCCACTTGCCCAAGTTCTCTTGGAGAGTGAGCATCAGAGCTGGGCTAAGACCTAGGTGTGCTGATTCCAGAAGCCCCACAGGTAGCCCCAATCCTCCACAGTGGTCCAGCAGCAAAGAGAGTTGCAAGAAACACTTTTCAAGGGCAGAGTGCATCCTTAGAGGAGAGGTTGGATTTTAGAAGGGCTGTTTTGGTCATCACCTGTCCACAATATGTCAACTAGAATGAATTAAAAAACCTATAGCAAAACAGCATCAGCAGCCTCAGTGACTGGACCCTCACCCTTCCTCCAGCATCCTGCAAGCCAGGCAGAATCCCAGACAGCTTCAGGGGCCTTAGTGGCCACTCCTCATGTCCCCCGGCCATCCCAGGAGCTAAGCTGAACCCTGGACAGTGTCAGCAGCCTTGGTGACTGGGCCCTCCCCTCACCCCCACCAGCAGGGGAACAAGGATGGGGCCCAGACAGCTTTTGGAACCTTGGCGACCGTGATCCACCCACATCTATACACTCACAGAAGTGGGGCTGAACCCTGTACAGCTTTGGGAACCCCACACAGGAGCCAAGCTGAGCTCTGGAAAGCTTCATAAGCCTTGGTGACTGCACACCCTCCACTCCCTGACCAGCATGGGAGCTAACTGGAATTCAGAAAGCTTTGGAAGCACTGGTGATCCCACCCCTCCCCCAACACACTTGTGAGAGCCATGCTGAGCACCGGGGACCTTGGAGTCCTTGCCCCGGCATGCCCACACCATCATGGGAGTGAAGTTGAGCTCCAGGGAGCCTCCAGATCTTAGAAAATGACAAAACGGAGCAAAATGCAAACTCAGACATCTACCCCACCCAGAACAAGTCCGGGAGGCATCAACACAAGAGAGCTTGGAAGTCACACACTTGAAATTTCTGAAATGACAGCAACTAAAGTAAAGAAGCAATTCCATCAGGCTACAGAAGACATCAGATCAGAAATAATCTCTCAGGTAAAACAAGAAATGACACCAATAACAAAAGAATTGCTCAGCACATCTAAAGAAGACATAGACAAGGAAATAGAGGACCATAGAAAAATATTGGAAACCTTGAATGAACAATATAAGAAAGAACTAGAATGCATGAAACAGATTCAAACAGATATCCAGGAATTTAACAATTCTACCAAAAGCTGGAAAAACCGCTTGAATGAAGCTGAACATAGACTTTCAGACCTTGAAGACAATTATTGCTACTAACAATTGTGAAAGGAAGGATCTCTTGAAAATAAGAAACCAGGAAGTAACAATTTAACAGCTGCAAGATGAAGCAAAGAAAGCTAATGTAAGATTAATAGATGTCAACGAAACAGCAGGAGTCAACACAAATGACATAAAAAGACTATTTGCAGAAGTAATAGCAGAAAATTTCCCAAGCATAGAAAAAAGAATCAGACATACAGTTAAGTGATGCATATAGAACTCCAATTAGCCATAACCAAAATACATCTAACCAAAATACTTCTACACCCAGACATACACTGATCACAATCCCAGAAATTCAACAAAAGAATAGAATATTAAAAGCTTTAAAGAAAAGAAACAGATCACCTACAAAGGAAATACCATCACAATCACAACAGATTTCTCAACACAAAGCATCAAGTCAAGAAGAGCTTGGAGTGAAGTATTTCACTTACTGAGAGAAAACAACTTCTAACCCAGACTGATGTATTCTGCAAAACTATCTTTCAAAAGTAATGGAGAAATAAAATATTTCCACAACAAAGAACAACTGAAGAAATTCATAAGTGCCAAGACAAACCTACAAAGAGTACTAAAAGACATTCTTGAGATAAAAATTACCACAACTTCAAGAACAAGAATACAAAGGAACCACCAAGCACAGTAAGCAACTAAACAGATGAACAGAGGAGGAACCAACAGCAGGAAAATAACATGACAAAGATAAACCAACACATATCAGTTATAACCATCAATGTAAATGGTATCAATTCACTAATCAAAAGAAGCAGACTGGCAGAGTGGATCAAGGAACAAAATTTAACAATATGCTGTATACAAGAAACACATTTAACTCAAAAAGAGATCCATAAACTGAAAATCAAAGGATGGAAAACAATACTCTGTGCAACAGGAACCCAGAAAAAAGTGGATGTAGCTATTCTGTTTGTAGACAATGTGAACTTCAAAGCAAGAACGATCAAAAGACATAAAGAAGGTCACTACATGCTTGTTAGGGGAAAGCTTCAAGAGGAAGAGATCACAATCCTAACATCTATGCACCAAATACAGGAGCACCCAACTCTATAAGAAAAATTTTAACAGACATGAAAAATGAAATAAGCAGTAACACAATCATAACAGGGGACTTACACAGCCCATTGTTACAAAGAGATAGGTCAACTAGACAAAAAAAAAAAATCAGCAAAGAAATAACACAACTAAACCAAACTTGTGAACAGATGGACTGAATAGAGATTTACACAGTGTTCCACCCAACAGCATGAGAGTACACATTCTTCTCAGCTGCACATGGGATGTTCTCTAAAATAGATCATATACTAGCACATAGAACATGCTTAAATAAATGCAAACGCACTGAAATTATCTCATGCATGTTATTTGACCACAGTGCAATGAAATTGGAAATTAATGACAAAATAAACCACAAAAACTCCATAAAAAATAGAAATTAAATAACACCCACCTGAACAAACAATGGGTCACAGATGAAATTAAAGAAGAAACTAAGCACTATTTACAATCAAACAAAAATGCGGGTACAACTTATAGGAACCTGTGAGATGCAATGAAAGCAGTCCACAGAGGGAAATTTATAGTAGTGAATTCTCACATCAGGAAAACAGAATGGGCACAAATAAACAGTCTTATGCTATATCTCAAGCTGCTAGAAAAAGAAGAACAAGTCAAGCCCAAAGAAGGCAGGAATTTATAATGCTCAGAGCAGAAATTAATGCAATGGGGACTGTTTCTCTACCTGTGGGTCTGAGGTCTCCATGCAACCCTTTCCAGAGCAAGAGAATCTGATTTCACCTTCATATTTGCAAGGTCACATTTCTGTAACCTCATCGAGGTATGTGTTGGATAGTTTTTGATGATCCTTCTACATTATGTTTTGGTTTTGCATTTTATGAAAAGAACAGCCTCAGTAAGACAGGTTAGAGAAACGAGCAGGTATGTTTGCAAAGACATATTTAATTTATATCACTAGCTATCCTCAGGAGCTCAGGAACTGTAAGTCTTTCCTGGAGAGTTTTGGTATTATTACTTTGTAAATTTTGGTATTATTACTTTGTAAGTCTGTTTTATGTTACCTTAGCATATATGAATATCATATATTCCATGTAGTACATATTTGGGGACCATGTAAGTATTGCTAAATTATTTTATTAGGGGCAGTTTTTCCTTTTCCATTTGTATTCACTTCTACAAAGAGAAACACAAGAATTTTATTTGTGGAAGAGATTTTTTGGGGACATTTATTGTTACCATACTATTAATAATGATTGCAAAAATAATCATAAAATTACAAGCATTCAATCAATTCTCTCATGTCCTTTTAAAACTTCTAAAACTAACTCTGAATATCACATGGGGAACTAGAGGTGGTTACTGGAATGTGAAAATAGAGTCTAAGAAAGTGAAATATTATTGAATATCAACATCTTAAATTTTACTCCATTTAAAGGGTTTTTTAAAAACTTGATATTTCATGTTATATTTGTGATATAAATGATATGATGTCATATCTAATAAAATGGGCACACTTCAAGTTCTTTCCCTTTTATCTTAAAAATGTCTGGTGTAAATAACATCTTAGAGTTTGTGTCTCAGTCCCCCCCAAAGCCTCATGCAGTCGTGGGAGGCGGGCTTTTCCAATTCAGCTTATTAAACCTGGACCTCTTGTTTTCATGCCCTCGCCTCAGGAAACAGAGTTACAGCATTTCCAGCTTGACTCAGCAGGGGCCCAGGGTCCTCACATTATAATATCCTCAGTCTGTGCAAGAGCGGGGCACAGAGATGGGGTGAGTGCTACATCCACCCGAAGGCGAGTAGCCTGCTTATGACAGAAGGGAGGAAAATAGGCTTGCTCCCCCTCCCCTTTTGCTCTTGTTGCTTTTGCTGTCTGCAACCACCATGAACAGTTGCCCCTCAGCCATGCCACCCTGCTTTGGAGCCAGCTAGTAGGAACTGAAACCTCCACAAACTGTGTGCTAAAAAAACCTTTCCTTCCTTAATTTTGGGCCTCGGGTATTTTGTGTGCACAGTGAGAAAAAGTAACTAACATGCTCTTTTGATGTTTGTGTTAGCTGTTTTAAAGTGATTTAAATGAATTTTTTATGCCCTCTGCCCTTCTCCTGTTTGATGGGCCACTTGCTTTTTATCAACTGTGGCTTGGTAGAGGCTGAAGGTAGTGATCGGTGGTGATTCAGGGGCCAATGAGAATCAACATGGAAAGGACAGGACATGATGGCTGGTCTAGAGTAAGCGTCCCATATACTATTTCTTTTCTTCTGAATATTTGTAATTTCTTGTTCCCCAAGGAGTCTGGTTCACCTACTTTATACATCTTAACTGATAGCTTTATACTACTTCCTTTGATCTATAAGTTATTATTGTTGCTTTAAGAAAATCCCAATTTATTATAGTGTTTCTGTAGATGATTTTGTGCTTTTGGTTTTCCATGAAGATTATCTCCCAAATCTGTTACTTATTTTAACAACAATCACACCTTTTAGCATAGCTATTATTATTGCTTTTAATTCTTTTTAATTGCAGCTGGGTAAATTAATCTTGAATACTCATTCAGGAGTTATATGAATCCACATTCTGTGCAGCTCTTACCTTATACGAGTTTCTCTGAATGTGGCCTGGGGGACTGTTTTGTTTCATATTTCCAGCCATTCATTTTCCTAATTTGCAACCTATCAGTGCTTTTATTGTTTTAAAACAACATTTACCCTCATTGGAATGCTTTCAGTTATGCAACTTTATTGATTATTTTTTAGGTTTTCTTTCATTTCAAAGCTACCTTTAACCCTCAAAGAGAAAAGCTCCCTTTGCTGGACTCTGCTCCTTTTCGCTTATCTTAGTCTGATTTTCCTGGGACTGTGCCTTGGACCTCAAGTCTAAGCATCAGAGCATCCTGACCTTGTAGAGAGGTGAGGCCTGCTGTCCAAGGTTGCCAGTCTCTGGAAAATAAAACAGTCAAAAGGAACAAGTGGTTAGGAACAAGTGTAACCGGCTGCACCAGTGGTAGCACTGTTGTGTGGTATGTTATCGATAAGGAAGTGCTTGCCCGTGTTTTTTTTTTTTTAATCTCCAACTCCCTGCTGTCTAAACTGTGCCATTGCAGCTTCCAAAGAGGTCTGGCTGTGCTTTCTTCTCCTTGTGTGGTCTGAAAGAGCAATCCATCCCTTTCTTTGGTAGAGGTCAAGCAAATTATTACCCAGAGGCATACATTTGCAGGGTCTTCCCCTAACTCCCAAGAACCCAGACATTCACATCTTACATGACTTATAATGTTACTCATCTGAGAGTCGGGTAGAAATCTCATCCATGAATTCTCCACAGTCTAAGTGTCTACACTCATGCAGTATATTCTATAAACAGCAATCCAAAATGCAGCACTATGAACATCTTCATCTCCTGCTTTTCGAGAGAAAAGCATATTCTTCTGTTCTTTGGTTTCCCACTCTTAAAATGTGACAAGCAGGCACTAGAATATGCTAGTAAGCTTTGTTCCCTAATGGCTTTTGCTACTCTTTCACAATATCTGTATTAGAATTTGATATCTTGACAGTCCATGAAATTATCTTTAATTTATTCCCTAGGTAAGATTTCCGCTTTGGTTGCATTTTTATGCCCATTAGTGTGCTGCTTATCTTCTGATTGTTTCTTTGGCTCACTCCCGAGCTCTGCAGAGTTCTCTCCCTTTGTCATCAGTTGTGTAGCTTAGCTTTACTTACTCTGTGACTCCGTCTTTAGTATCGCACTTTTATCAGTGTGAAGACCAGTTCTGTTGCCTTCTTCCATGGGATTTATCATTCTCATGCTTCTCTTAGTTTTTAGTGTTCATTTGTTTAATTGATATATGATAATTGTACATCTTCATGGGATGTAGTGTGACATTTCAGTACAGGTCTACAATGTGTAATGATCAGATCAGGGTCATTGGCATACCCATCCCCTCAAATATTTATCATTTCTTTGTATTGGGAATATCAAAATCCTCTACTACTGACTTTGAAATATGTAATTGTCATCAACCATACTTTTCTTACTGTGCTATGGAACATTACAAGTTGCTCCTCCTCTCCAGCTGCCCCATGCCCACTAACCATCCTTCTCTGGTAACAACCATCCTACTTGGTACTTCTACAAGATCAACGTTTTCCCTTACATTACAATATCAAGATGTGGTATTATCTTTTTGTGACTTCCGTATTTCATTTAACACAGTGTCCTGCAGTTCCATCCGTGTTGCTGCACATGTCAGGATTTCATTCTTTTCCTTGGGTGAGTAACATTTTCTTTACCCTTTCATCCATCAGTGAACATCAAGGGGGACTGTGTATCATGCTGCTATGGACAGTGCTGCAATAAATATTCCAGGGCAGGTGTCTCTTTGATATACTGACTTTCTTTACTTTGGACATTGCTCAGTAGCAGAATTTCTAGTATTTTGAGGATCTAGTTCTAGTATTTTGAGGAATCTCCATATTGTCTTCCCTACTAGGTACACTAATCTGGATTCCAACCAATAGAGTATGAGGATTTCACTTTTTCTGCATCTTCTCCAGAATTTGTACTTTTTGTTTCTTGGATAATAGCCATTATCGGGTGGGGGATCTAGCTCAACAGCACAAGCGCCTGCCTGGCAGGAGCAAGGTTCTGAGTTTGATTCCTGGTACAAAAAAAAAAGATGACTGTTTGGGTGGGAGAACAACAGAGATGAGTGTGGAGAAAATTGATTAATCGAATGAGCCATCATCTGTATAACTAAGTAACAAATATGAAGATAACATTACGTAATACAGTATCCAGTGCTAATTCCCTACTATCTTCTCTATAATTTGGTATTTCCTTTATTGTTTTTGTGTTAACAAATGTGATGATAACATTATGCAATACAGCATCCAGTGCTAATTCCCTACTTTGTTTTCTATAACTTTGTATTTCCTTTGTTGTTTTTGTATTATTCTGGTTTATATATCTCCATTCTTTTGTTTTTAAAGGTAAAAATGATAATAGCCATTGTAACTGGAGTAAAATGATATTTAATTGTGATTTTGATTTGATTTTCTCCAATAATTAGTGATTTTGAGGTTTTTAAAATATACACATTGGACATTTCTGTATCTTTTGAAATCATTTTTTGTTAATTAGACTTTTTTTTGCTACTGAGTTGTTTAAATTCTCTATATAGTCTTGATATTAATCCCTTGTTGAATAGTTTATAAATATATTTCTCTTTCTGTGGGCTGTATTTTCACTCTGTTGATTGTTTCCTTTTGGGAAATAAGTTTTTTAATGGCAGTAGAAAATATCAACAAGCTAAACACATACAAAAAAAGATTTTGAAAACCCAGGTAATAATAGTAGGATTAGTAGGATAACTATTAAAGCTATAAGAAGGAGACAAAACCCTCGTCTAAAAGCTACATGATTATAGAATAATTTCCTCTGATTACTTCAAAAGATGAGATTAACAGAGGTGTAAAAATATTTTTAATAACATAAAGCATAAAAACAATAAAAGAATATATTATCTTAGTTTTGACAGCTCTTAAAGTAGGCAAAAATTACTCTGCAATTACATAAAATTATTTTTAAGTGGTGGATTTTTTCTAGCCTTTCATTTCTAATAGGTTTTGCTATAGAAACCTACGCTTTCAAAAATCTTAGCTATCTTCTGTGTATAGCTTGGTGATAGTAGTTATTATGGCTGTGTTGTCCTTTCAAATAACATGCCTTGTAAATTTCTCTCCAGGCTTTCTTCTCCTTTTCCAAATTTGGCTAGGGAAGTGACCTGTCATTTGTCTAACTTTTCCAGGAATTTCTCTGGCCTTAACTAAACTGGGTAGAAGCAGCTGGTGAGGCATGCTTATGTGGGAAGGCAGAGGGTACTCCCAGCCCAGTGCATCCAGGATGTCATTTTCATCTCAGAAGCATTCGTATAGTAGCTTCTAGAACAATCTCTAGTATTATATTTCTTAACCAAAAGGCTTACAGTAATAATAACAATAACCATAATAGTTAGAACAATTTTCAGCAATTAAGAAATTTGAACTAGAATTTTGAACTTGCATCACCAAGTATTACTGTTTTGCAACTTTCCAAAGCCCTTGGGAGGTAAGTAGGATGAACAAATGGTTTGTAAATTGACAAATAATTAGATTCAGTCTGAAAAGGCTCATATACTTGGTCTTGGTCATACCACGTGAGTAGACCTTGAACTTTGGTATTCTGGCTATAAAACTTAAAATCCTTCGCCTGTAACATTTTAATATTAAAAAAAAATTAAACCTTAAAGTTAACTCTAGGGTTTTCAGTTAAGCAGAAAGTACTGTGTCTTAGAATGCAGAGATGTTAGCCCAGCAGTGTCCTTCTTTTTAAAATTTTTTATTATACGCGTTTTCAGTCCATAATGATTACATATACTGGGGGGTTGGTACATGTACCTAACACACCTTCAATCTTCTTTCATCCTTCCCTGCCCCTTCCAACTCTTGGTTCCCTTTGCATTTTTTTTTTCCCGGGACCGGGGATCGAACTCAGGGCCCTAGTGCTCAGCGGCAAGCACTTAGCCCACTGAGCTGTACCTCCAGCCCTCCCTTTGCATTTATAGAGGCTCCATTTCCATTTTTCTTTCTTTTTTCCCATTTCTTTCCCCCTGCAGTCTCCGCCTCCTTCATCTCTTGATCCCCGTCCCACTTAAAGGACCTCCCTACTTCCTGTCACCTCTCTCTTGTTTTGCTCTGTATTTATATTTTACGTTCCTCATGTAGGAAGAACCATGTGATATTTAGACTCGTGTGTCACATTAACTTCACTTCACATTATAGTCTCCAGGTACATCCATTTACCTGGGAATGTCTCAAATTTATTCTTCTTTATGGCAGAGTAGTACTCTGTGGTGTGTAAACATTGTATTTTCTTTGTGCGTTCATCTGCTCATGGTGTATAGGCTGTTTCCAATATTTAGCCAGCAGTGTCACTATGAGCCCCTGAGGCTATGCTGGGTTCCTATCTGGTCACACTGCTTCTAAATGGATGCTCAGTGGCATAAGCACTATTTGGAGAAACTGTGCAACATCACCGACCAACTTATGTTCTCAAGAGATTAGATCATTTTGGAACTTGATTTCTTAATTTGGATCCATTGGCCTGTTAATCACATGGGACTGTTGCTAAACAGGGACTGTGACTCAGGGCATGCTAGTGACAACAGTCATCTGCTCTTCACATTTCTACTTCACTTCCAGCAGCCAGTTGTAGGCTGTCCGCATGTCTGTGGCTGATCAATAACTTTTCCAACCTGTGGTGGATAGAATATGGTGGTCACTGGAATGACGTGACATGCTTCACAATGTGTCTACTTTCCAGTTATACAGAAAACTACTGTAATTAAAAGTTAAGGGATAAAAGAGTCATTGTATTTTGACTAGAGCAGAACTGCAGGGCAGCTTGCAAATCAGCAACTATAAGGGGTGAGTGCATCCTCTGGACACCTGCCCCTGCCCGTGGGAACTCCATCACCACCTGGACAGTCCAATCATCTCAATGATTGTCCGGGGTAAAATATTTTGCAGGCATGTTGACTGCCACCTCTTCTTTGTCCATAGCTTTGATTTTTCAATTTCTCAAGAATTTCACCACTCATCTCCTTTCCTCCTGCTATCGTCTCAGTGAACCTGCTCACCCGTAGCACCTGGATGACTGCAAACGCTGCCCTGACTGCTCTCCTGCCCCAGCTCTCTTTTCCTCAGATCCACTGTCCTCATCTCAGTCACAGAGCCTTTCCAACTAGCTTCGAATACCGAGTGGGATGCAAAACTCTCAGTGTGATGAATACCCTTAGCAAGATGGCATTGTGATCTGAACCTTGTTGATTTTTCCAGTCTCATGTCTTGATACTTCTTCATCCTCTTCTTTAATGTTAGGCACTGTCAATTTCTAAGTTACTCATAGTTTCTCAAAGATTCCAGTTTGCTCAAAGCATTTTGTAGGCTTCTTTTCCCAGAATGTCCTTTCCTTTATCTTCAGTGACTGCTGCTTCTGCATTACTTCTATGGCTTGTTGCCACCCCTTCTTATCTTTGGTCTTGGTTGGGTCTCATACCCTCACTGTAACCGTGCTTACTGCTCCCTTGTTACTCGAGGTATTATTATGTGCTTGCTCCTCACTGCTGTCCGTTTTGGAGTGAGTCACTAAGACAATGCCTTCTCTGTGTCCAGCAGGTTGAACAATGTAGATCCTAGAGTAGACTCACAATAAATATTTATTGAATAGCCAAATGAATTCATTCCTATAAATCCACTGCTCCATGATATTTACACCTTCTCTGAATGCTAATGCCACCCCTAACCTTGATAGCTATTCCTGTGTCTAGATTGCTTTGTGTTCCCACGAGAAGCCATCTCCAGGTAGACATCCACTTGTCCATTCTGACATGGAGGTGGTAGTGTTGTTCATAGCCTCATCGGAACCAGTAGGAGAGGCTCACTCTTCTTTATGAGCTTGGTCCATACAAGGTAATGCTGCCTCATTGGATGACGTACGCTATTAAGACCCAGACATCAGCCTGGATCTGCAAGTTCTCTGAGACTTACATTGCAGTGACTCAGTTTCCCCTACACCTCGTGGGATACTCATTGCCCTCCTAACATTTTTCTGACTCCTCCAAGAGTGCTCAGCCCATTTCCATATATTTTGCTGGTGAGTTTTATATTTCATTTACACCTCTCCTCTTGAAGCTGTCCACTTCGTCCCCTTGCTACATGTCCATATATATATATATATATATATATATATATATATATATATATAGCAAAGGCCTTTATTTTCTGTTGCAGCAGAAATTTCTCTAAGAGAACAGTGCAGCAAAGTTGAAGGACAAAAAAGCAGAGCACTTATCTGGGGGCTTCTGGGAGTTCAGTGGCAGACAGAGCAGGTATGTCAGGAATCCTGAACCAAAGGGATGGGACCAAGAGCCCGGGAGAATGGCAAAAGTGGAGGGTGGGCTTGAAGGGTGGGATAATGGTTGGCCCAAGTATAGTAATCTTGGCTCAGTTTTCGGAACTAGAAGAGCTTGAATGCTGGGTGGGTTGGCCAGGTGGAGAGGCTGGGTGCAGCAGAGATGGCGCACTGTGTGGCCTACATTCCTCCGGCTTGGAGGTTGTCAGTCTGCCAGCTCTGGTCCTGTCCACTTATTCTGAGTGGTGAGAGGTTTTGATTTCATTTCTATTTTTTCTGTAAAAATAATTTAGAATTCGAGTCCCATCTGATGTCTCCATCATGACCAGAAACAAGTGCTGTTACTCTTCCTGAGTGTCACCATCTGATACTCTGCTGGGCTAGAGACCATCAAGCCATACAGCTCACTTATAGTTACTGCAGTATAAAGGGTGGTTGGTTTTCAGACCTGGCTGGGCATCAAGGGCACTGGGATCATGTCCCAAGGACCAATGCTGGGATGTTGTACCCAAGAATCCTGATTTAAAATGCACTCAGTGGAGTTGAATTTGCAGGTTGATATTATAGATCAGTATGTAACTTACTCTTTTTTTTATTTTTTATTTTTTTATTTTAGAAACATAAAAGTACAAAAACCTATTGACAAACAGACACCCATTATCATAGAAAATAGTACAATCACAACTAATCTATAGACAAAGTGATATGGTCTCAACAGTTGTTGTTGCTTTATCAATTGATATCTTCGAATTATAGATGTATGGACCCATATACAGACATGCAAATTTAGTCAGACAGTTGATCCTCTCAACAACAGAAAAAAAAAAAAAAAAAAAAAAAAAAAAA
>PVLD010011708.1:0-63961 GCA_004027595.1 Dinomys branickii
AAAAAAAGAACAAACACACATCAGCTTTACAAAAGAGCATTTTATTTATTTCAATAAAGAAAAAAATCAATATAGTTTTTAAACAATACAAAAATAAATATCCATTCTGCATATTAAAGACATGCTTTCACATTGGAACAGAGAGTAGGACATCTGGTTATCTCATAAACATGCAGCAAACATCTGTTGCCCTAAGATAATACTCCCCTCCACGGAGCGGGGCTGCCCCAGGTGAGCTCCAGCTTTTCAGATTTTGAGTCAGATTCTGCCCAGGTGGTATCCCGAGCCCCAGACCTCCCCTACCTCCCACCTACCTCCCATTGTGAGGATCTGGGTGCACCTGATGGGGACCCAGGTAGGGTCCCACAGGAGAAGGGATCCCGATCCTATCCCCCCAGAGAGTGCAGGGAGACCCTCCCCACAGCCCAGGCCTGCCTGGCACCTATACCCACCCATCCACCCAGCGCCCCCAAGTCACATCTGCAACAAGTGGCCCCCAGCATCTATGCAGCCTGGTGTACTGGTGCCCGTGGGCACACAGGGCACGGACATCTAGGAGCCTTGAGCTGGCAAGGTACAGGATGCTTTTAGACAACGTGTTCAAGTATTTTCTAGTAATGCAAATGTTGGAAGTGGTTTGGAGATGCGTTAGTTGGAGGGTCAGAGGGGTGACAGGAGTGAACAGCCCCAGCCATTAAGCCAAGCCACCAAGCCTTCGATCCCTGGCCTCAGATCAGCTTCCCGCCCCTCTGTCCCAGGTAGGAAATGCATCTCATCTACCAGACAGCAGGATGAACTCGAGCAGGGCCAGAGCTGGGGCTGCTCTGCTGGCTTCTCCACTGCTACTGCTGGCTGGAACAGGAGTGGGCTGGGAAGCCCCTCAGAGTAGGAGGGAGGAGGCCAACAGCCCCTGCCACAGCACCCAGGAGACCCAGGTGCAATGCCCAGGCATAGGGCACCAGCTGAGCAGCAGAGTTCGGAGTTAGCTGAACACATGCAAAACGCTCCTGCAACTCCCAGGCACTTGCTAGACTCACAGTTTGCATCCCGCTCACTTTAAAGTAAAAAAGATTGAAAGCAGCTCACAGTGGAGCATGTACAATAAGGTCATTAAAAGCACAAATATCTTTAAAACAAGTCAAAACCATCTAGAAAGAAGAGGGCGGAATCTGGAATGATTTAATTACCAAAATAAAAATAGTAACTGCAGCTCTCTGCTTCCATGTAATAAAAGCCCAAAGGAAAATTTTGCCTCACCTGAAACCCAGATGCCGTCAGGCACTACATGTGGACAGGTGCTTTCCTGGCACCAAATTCCAGAAAGAACAGAGTTCTCCCAACAAAAATAGGTTTCAGCTTTCGCCCCTTAAGAGGAGGCTTGTAGCTAAATATTGAGAAATCTTATTAGAGAGCTTAAAAGTGAGCAGATTCTCTGCTCCACACAGGCTTCAGCAGAAGAAACCATCAATCTATATCCCTGATAAGACATAAAGACAGTTACAAGCCTGTTCTCAGAAGTAGGTTCTAAGCTCCACGTTCCTTAACTCAAAGGCTCTATCGCAGGAATGACAAGTCTTTAGAAATGTCACTTAACCCCAAAAGCAGAATGAATCATAGCAAGTATGAATAATTAAAGAAAAAATTGCAGAAAATACAATTTTTAATCTCGGGTTATAATTTTACAGGATCCAGGCCACTGTCTGAAAGTTCCCACCTCCTGAGCAAACAGAACTCTGGCCCGACCGTGCACAGCACGGGCTCCTCAGCCAAACAGCCGGTGGAACACCCCAACCGGAGTGGCCACATTTGCTATTGTCACTGTGACCGGTGAGCCATGGGCAGGGTGGGGCGCCTGGGGAAGACGCCCCTTAGACAGTGATCTGCTGGTTTTCTCTGAAAAAGGGTCTCTGGTGTGAAGCACAAATCTCAGGAAACATCCGGAAGGCCTGGTCCAGCTGGGGCTCTTCGGGCACCGGCAGCACGGAGCCAGTGGCACAGCTCTTCCCGGAGTCCTCCACCAGCTGCTTGACATACAGCTGCTCCACCTGCAGGACCACACAGCGTCAGGCGGGAGGTGGGCCGGGCTCCACCCAGAGCTATGCTGCCCCTGCCTGGACCGATGAATGAAGGGAGTGGGCGGCATCACTGCAGAGACCGCCACCCACGTGCTGAGTACTGTCCTTCTGCCACTGCTCTAAGTCCAGAATGTGACCATTAGAGTCCCATTCTTTGATTGTACTTAGGCACGGGCTTACAAAGTCCTGAGCTGTCACTCAGACTTGAGGGCACCTGAACTCATGGAATCTTTCTGGGAGGATAGGCTTTGATTTTAAAAAGCAACCAAATAAAGATACACCCACACACTGAGACGCTGATGGGCCAATCACCCACCCCATCTGAAGGTCTGTCCTGCCCCCAGGTAGGATCCCCCAGTCCCCACCACCTCACCTCAGCCCAAGTGCACAGTCCATCCTGGCACCTGGGCGCCTGGATGATCGCTCTCACCTGCACCAGGATAAGCTTGGAGCGCAAGGGCGCCATGTCCGGAAACTCCTCCCCGAAGCACAGCACCACCCTGCTGTCGGGCAGGCGGCTCTGGCTGCCATAGAACTGTTGCAGCTCTGGAGGGACACAGAGGGCAGGAGGGTGGGGGTGGGCTCCAAGCAGTGGGCGGGGCCAGGCAGGCATGGAGTTGGCAGCGGGAAGAGGCTCAGCAAAGCAAGGTGCATCTGGACCAGCTCTGTACGTGTGCACATGCTCTCAGGCCGGCGGCCCTGAGGCCAAGTCCAGCTGAGGAGCTGCGGCCGCTCCCTGAGTGGTACTGGACTTGAATACTTTCCATGGGCACAGGTCCCTGATCCTCCACTCCCTGCTGCCTCACTGCGACACTGTTCTCTCCCCACCCCTGCCTGGGCCCTACAGGTGCCTGCATTTGCAGCTCCCTTGGATGCCTCTCCCCTGGCAGCAGGTGAAAAATGTCCTAGACCTTCACTGAGAGTCAGGGCTGCAGCAACCCCAGGAACAGTGGGGTTGTGCACTCAGGACGATGAGCCTGGTCTCCCTGCTACACTGTGGACCCTGGGCTCTCATTGGCAGAGCGGGACAGCAGAGCCCAACACCAGCTCTGGGCTGGGCTGGGCAGGGGTGAGGAGCAGAGAGAGCACAGGCAGAGGAAGGACACCCCGGCCTTGGAGGAGACCCATGTGGGGTCCCAGACCCCTGCCTCCCAGAGCAGGGACCGTGGTGGGCAGCACCAGTAGTGTCTGCATGTCACCAAGCACGTAGTGTGCACATCAGCACATCTCAAACATGCTCAGCAGTCCCAGACTCCACCAGCTGCAGATGCTGAACCGGGCCTGCCTGAGCCCACATCTCTCACCACTCCCAGGCCACAGTGACAGTGCCAGGAGCACCTGGAAAGTGGGGCCCAGGGCCACATGCTGGCCTGCACTGCCATCCCCTGCTGGAAACAGAGACCCTCTACAGCACTCACAAAGTTCAGGGTGTGGTTCAGGGTCCCCCCCGCCACCGCTGCAACCCCACCACACATCTCCTCCACATGCCCACACTTGGGTGCAGATGGCCCACAGAGGGCAGGCAGAGCCACCTCCGGAGTGGCGGTACCAACCTCGGAAGAACTGGCTGGTGTCGAAGACCTGGACCACCTCGTCGCGCTCCAGCTTGTTGGGTCTGCCCTTGCACACCACGGCGTTTCCGCTGCAGAACACACGGCCCTGGCACAGCCGCTTGACGAACACGCCCTGGCGGCTGCTGTGCAGGAGCACCCCTCGCTCCAGGTGCCCAAACAGCTTCCGCGTTACCTGCCTCTGCCGCTCACTGGGGATGGTGTCAGCCGGCGGGAATCGGACCAGCTCCAGGCCCTCGGGCCCGTACAGCTTGGTGCTGGGCAGCCCTGGTGGGCCCAGGGCCAGGCGACAGCCCTCGGGGCAGGTGGTGGTGGCCTGGCCCACCAGCTTGCCCCCATAGTAGAAGCTGATCACCATCTGGGAGAAGGCTGCGGAGGACAGGGGCAGTCAGGGCGGCGGGTGAGGGCGCTCGGTACCCAGCCCCCGAGTCACTTTCCTCCCACAGAGGTGCCTCGCTCCTTGTGCCTGTGACGCACTCAGGAGGGCCCTGTGCCAGCCGAGAAATGGGGTTCTCATCAGTGTGAACAAATCCACAGGGAGACAGAGGAAACCTAGGTCTACACCCTGCACCTGTCGCAGTGAGTTCACTCCTGACGTCCCACCCTGGGGGAGGCCTGGGGGACTGTGACACACTGGAGTGAAAACACGTCCACATCTGCTTAACACTCAGCACCATCCGGAAGGGAGGAGATGGGAAGTGGGAAGCGGGAAAAGTAGGGTGTCACCTCACTGTGTCAGTCTCTGGGGGGATCCCCAGGTTCAGAAACTCTCCCTCAAGCTCTGGCAGAGCACGTGCTGCCAGTGAACTGCCACAGGGTAGAGGGGCTCATCCCAAGAAGACCCTTCGCCCCACCCTCACCAGTGGTGGCAGGTGACTAGAGGACCCTTGGCACCTCCAGCCCAACAACTTCCTGTTAGGACAGTGGCAATGAATGCAGGGCTCCGGCCAGAATTTACTAATGCTGCCCTAGGCTTTCCTAGGCTTTTCTCTATGCTGGCCTCTGACCCCCTGCTCCCAGCAGGTGCACCAACCTTCCTTTTCCAGGCAGGGTGAGTGGCTCCACAGGGGGCTACTTTGAAAAAGTGAGGAGACTGAGAAAAATATTATGCTCCTCAGAGTCCAGACACCCCCTGGCTGTGAAAACCCACTGTGGAGGTGGGGCTCATGTGACAGAAGTGTGGGCGATGCTAAGTGGAGGGAGGAATGTGAGTAACATGTATATGTGGGCTACTCTGGGAACCTGTACGTTAGTAGCCTTGAAGTACAGATTCACCCAGCCACAAGGAGCTGACAATCTGGTGCTCCCGCAGGGTGCTGCAGGACTGTGCAGGAGGCCCACTGGAGCCACTCAAATTGTGAGGTGCTCAACTCCCTGGAGCCCCCAGAGTTGTGCAGTACACTGCCGGGGCAGCCCTGTGGGTGCCACCTATATCACCTGCCTGCTGCTGCTGCCGGGCATGTGGACCCTCCCACTGGACTCTGCTCAAGCCAGGTAATAAAGGCTCCCCACCCTGTTCAGGGGCTTCACTCTCCTCAGAGGAGTTCCCTAGGGGCTCTAGGATCACACAGAGCAAGGGACCAGAGCTGCACCATCCCACCTGTCCCTGTGACACCCAGGGACACTGAGGCCCAGGTAGGGTCACCCAGCAGGGAGGCAGAGGCATTGGTTTCTCTGTTCCCCGCTCCCTGTGGGCCTCTCAAGTGTGCCACATGTGTGTCCCAGGGGCACTGACACTCCCTTCCCTGAATGAATTTTGAACTTTGCTCCCAATGAAAGACACCGGGCAACTGCCACGCCATCTCTGGGCCCCATCTCAGGACAGCACCTGCCACCGTGAACATGCAGCACCACCAGGCACGGCACTGAGTCCTGAGGAGCCCAGGGGAGACGGTGAGCAGAGTCTGCTGCACACTGTGACACCAGGGCCCAGGGTGACATGGAATCCCAGCCCTGCTGTCCCCAGCCCTGCGACCCAGCCAGCAGCATTCGTCTCTGCACCGCTTCCCCCAGCAAAGCAGAGCCAACCACAGCACCGCATCCTGCAGCTGCCACTCAGCACACATGAGCACCACACAAGGGCTTACTGAATACAGGAACCAGGACAAAAGGGTCTCAGCAGAAGGGTTCCTGAGCCAGTGGCAGCCCCTGGCCTAGGGGGCACAATCAGGCCTGTGCCCAGGGCTGGCTGTACGCCACACCAGGGAGACAGACTGAACATTAGGACCATTTTCCAGGTAAGGAAAGGAAGTCACCGCTGGTGCGGGAGGAGCTCTGTCCAAGCAGCATGGCTGCAAAGTGGGGGCGCTGGCCTTGTACCCCACAGGCTGACTGAGTCTGCACCCTACAACACAGCCTGCACACAAACACAGGAGAGGTTGTGGCATCTGCCAGCACAAAGGGACCTGTGGCTGGTGCTTCACTCCAAGAGTTCCTATAGAAGCCAGCACTCTTATTTTTCTGGAAATAGGGAAACGCGCACCCGGCCACATCCCAAGCCAAGGGCACATCCACTCTGGCGCCCCCAGCCCAAGATGGCTCTCCACCTTGCGATCTCCCCACTCTCTCAAATCCTTTGCTGTCCACCTTATCCCTTCGTCCTCTCAGGCTTGCAAGGTCAAACACAGGAGCCCACACCAGCTCCGGCTTTCTTAGCAGGAGGTGTCAGACTTGGGCAGGGCAGCAGCCAGAGCCACTGCCCCTGCCTCGTACTGAGACAGCTCTGGGAGCCCTGGGTGACTTCCTCTACACTGTGCTCCCCTCTCACGCTGACGCCCACAGCGCCTCCCAGGCCAGGGCTTGGTCCCATGAGCCACAGAGCAGCCAGTAAAACAAAGTTTGCACAATGGGCTCCGAATAGTTTCCCTGGCTGGGTGAACACCTACTTCTGCCCGGGGTAGCCCAGGGCCCATACTTCTTGATCTCTGTGTCCCCCTCTGCCCTAGTTCCCAGCCACCCCAAGGAGCTGGCGTCTGTTCCTACAGAACTCGCGTGCTGGGGAGACGCTGGCTTCCTCTGCTCTGTGTCACTGTCTGCAGCCAAACCTCCATCCTGGGGCCCTGCAGAGCATCACACAGCAAGAAGCCACCTCTGTCTACAGGGGACGGGTGTGGAGATGCAGTGTGGGACAGTCCCACCCCAGGTCCTCCTCCCCCACCTCAGGCCCACACGGGTCCCAGCCCTTTGTCTACAAACAATGCCCACACCTACCCAGCGCCCTCCATACCTGCGTGGTGTGGGTCATAGGTGGGGTACCCAGTCACCAGTGGCATGCCTGTGAGGGACAGAGAGCAAAGTCAGCATGCCAAGTGCTGGTAACTGACCAGAGGCCCCAGACTGTCCTGCAAGCCCCAAGACTCAACCATAGCTTCTGCTGATCTTGCACTTTCCCTGCAGAGCCAGGTTTCCTCAACGCAGATGCCAGACCTCAGCCAAACCAGAGGCAGGGGACTTCCTCTGTGCTGTGGAACTTCCGGCCCCACGCCAGTGATGCTGCGGGCCACATTCCCTGGGTGGGGACATCATTGGACCCCGTGCCACCACCCAGGGCACCACAGGTCCAAGCTAGCATTCTGTAAGACATCACCACCCACACCTGGTCCCTACATCACAGGAAGACTTGAAGGTGCCCGGTGCTGCAGAAGCTGGAGGCCAGGAGTCATCCTCATTAGCAGAGGGCTCGGCGTGCCCAGCACAGCAATCTCGAGGGTGCATGCCTTATTATCACCCTCGACCCACGGAGCAGGCCCAGGGCCTCCATCTCACAGGGGAGTAAACCGAGGCTCAGGAAGATCCGCAACTTCCCAGCATGGCTCTGAGCCATTTCTCACGCCAACCTGCCCTCCTCCCCAAGAGGATCCTGCTTCTGTTGGTTTTGAGGGGCCCCAAGTATCCAAATGTAGCAGAGCACCCAGGGACGGATGCAAGCGGCCCAGCCCTCAGCCCTCCCTCCGGCCCTGGGGACAGTCACCGCACACCGCACTTCAGCTATGCAGAAGCACAGAAGGGACGGACGCCTTGGTGGGGAGCCACGGCCTGTCTTCACCTCTCTGGGCTCAGTACCCTCCATAAGACAACCAGTGTCACGACACAAACCACCCACACTGTCCCCAGCGGCAGGTCCTCACCTGTGCTGGGCTGCGGCACCCACCAGTCTGGGAGGAGTTGACTCCTGCAGGCCTCTGGCGGGGACGGGCTCCTCTTGATCATCCCCATGTAGTCATCCACAGGAGGCTGCAACGGGCGAGAGGCGGCCATTCAGTCCCCAAACTACCAGCAACTGCTACACAACTGAAGCAACACGGTCACCTCTGTCTGAGGAGACGAACATGAAGCTTTACTTGTTGCTTGAAAGACCTTGGCCATAAATGCACCAGGCTAGCAATCTAGTGTGCCGAATGACCAGCCTCTTGCAGGCCACCAGAAAGTTCCCTGGCCTTTACACAGAGCACCTATCGTAAGCCAAATGGTCTGGGTTACACAGCTGCCCCGAGGCTGGCAGACACAGGCTGAGACGCCCACGGATGGTGACAGCTGAGTTGGCAGAAAAGCCATCTAAGGACAGACATTGTAAGTGGGACTGAAAGCCAATAAGCTGCTTGGTCCGTGGCCAAAGAGCACACAGAAACCTAACGGCTGCCACCTGCAGAGGAGCCGGCAGCGCACAGCCACCTGTAGTGAGCTAAGAACTTCTTGAGTACCCACACCACCTTTTGCAAGGGCTGTGGGCGTCACTTTAGCTGTGGAAGCCCACCTTGGAATAACCACAGACAACGCAGTAAAGAGGCAAAAGACAGCACCCAAATAGCTGAAACAGCTTCACAAAACCCCCGTGCTCCACCTAAGGAGGCCCTTGAGGCCTTCGCTGGTAACCTATTAACAATTACTCTATACACACTTCTCACAGACCCGGTTAACTGATTTTCCAACCCACTAAGGAATAAAATTCACATGTGAAAACCATAAGCACTCTGATGGCCGTGAGTCACAATGACAACCATGCAGCAAGAAGGCTGATACTCTTGCGGCTTTTGCTGGCCTATGAGGGGTGCAAGATCTCACTTAAAAGACCGCCGTCCAAAACGTTGAAGCGGAGGACCTTGCGGCGCTTGAGAGAAGCTCACTGACGCAGAGCAGCAGCTCAGGAGGAAGGAGCAGATGTGCCCTGCAGTTGGAGGCCACTCAGAGGTGGGTAGGGCTCCCTGCGCTCTGCGTCTGCAGGTGAAGGTCACTTCCAGGCGCAGCCAGCTCTGCTCACCTCTTTGATCATCTCCTCCACCTCAGCGCGGCCACACTCCATCTCCACCACGTCACTCGCACATCCAGGAGGCACGATGCCCAGTTTGCCTAGGGAAACCAGATAAGCCCTGTCACCCTCTGCACTGAGCCAGACAACCATCCCAGGGTCAGCAGGCGTCCTCCCTGGTTGTGCTCAGCAGCGGCCCTGGGCCCAGAAAAGGCACAGGCCCTCTCCTCCCAGGCTGTGGTCATCTGACCAGAAAAGTCAAAAGAGAGAAGTAGGTGCCAGGGATTGTAAAGGCAGCACTTTTAGAGACAAAGACAGCACTTGGCCACTTCCTGCAAAGTGAACCCCGTCAAATATACTTTATACCAGGTGTTTACTACCTACCCTACAAAAGTTACGTTTATAAGCTGGGGTATTTGAAAACCCCCAAAGATTTCCTGGCAAACATGTTGGCAGGTTGAGTCACTGTTTTTTAAAGCCAGTTGGCAGGAAATCTCTTTTTGGCCTTTCCAAATATACACACATCTCTGTGCATACACATGCCCCTTCTGCCAATGACCAACCGGATCAGTCTTGATCAGCACCTGCCCAGGGGCACGCTGTATCTCCAGAGTGAGCATGCCCTGGTCAGAAATTCACCCGTCAGGTTTAGCACTGCGATACACATCACAACCCACAAATGCCTGCTGGCATTCCCTTTCCCAGGGATCCATGCACTCTGCCCATCCCTTCCTTCTGACTGAATTTTGGTTTCACCTCGACAGATTTACGAATTCACTTAGAAGCTGCTGCTAAGCAAAGTCAGGCAGGTGGGGCAGCCCCAGTGTAGTTCATAAGCCCCTCAGGTACAGAGCAGCCTGGGCCCACTGTACACTATGCAAATGTATTCTCTGCTGGCCCCTGAAAACCTGTTCGCGTCTCCTTTAACAGTCACCCCTGCAGGTGACATAGCCCCACCCCCAGGTATAAATAAGCTAGCGTCTGCCAGGTCAGGCTTGGCTGGCCCTGAAGGTGGTCAGGGAAACATCCCTGCTTGAGATCACATGCGACTTCACAGTGACCAAACATTATCCAAAGCTGGGTGGAAAGGCAGAGCAATGACTGCCTGGCCTTCTTGAACCACCTGGGCATATTCACTGGACCCTATGGGCCACTTGACTCTCCAAGGAGCCACTGTGTTGGATTCAGGAAAGTCAGGTGTTCAACTGCAGGTGATGAAGCTACAGATGATCAGAAGACAGGATAATATCCCAAAACATGACCACATCATCCAGATCAGATATTCGCCTTCCCATACTTCCCTGACCGAACACACCACTGCCTATCTCACATCCTCAGGGAGCTCCTTCACAGTGCTGCTTCCCTCCTTAGTGAGGGAAGTGCTGTAACTCTCTGGCACTGGCTCACTGTGCATTTGTTGGAGTCACGATTTTAACTTTTAAAAAATTATGCATCAACATTTTCAATAGTTGAGAAGAATCAATGTGTTGATGAATGTTTTCAACCACCAGTGGTGATTAGATTTTACCTCCTGAGTGAGCTCTGATTCATAGCAGCTACACAGCCCTTACTTTGAAAAGGATTCTCAGGCCAGCCAGAGCCAAGCTGGACACATCCAGATTCATTGGTGATTTCTGACCAGAACACAGGAACAAGAAGTAGGGAAGCTGTGCCCTTTTTTTTTTTTTTTTTTTTTTTTTGGTTTTTGGTTTTGGGGTTTTTTGTTTTGTTTGTTTTTTGTTTTTGCTTTCCCCTCTTTAATACCCTCATGAATGCTTTCCGCATTACAGAGCTAGGAGCTACCTCAAGAAGGATCACGTGCCAGAGTTCCCAAGCAGCTCCCAGGATGTGGCGGTACACTGAGGCCTGTTGAGTTTGTAGCAGTGACGCCAAGGTTGTCCTCTTCAGTAACTCCTCTCCACCCTTCGACCCAGCCCTCCCTTGTCCACCAGACTGTCCCCTCCCCCACACCCACAAGGGCCAGAGGACCACCAGGATTCTTCATGAGAAGCTGCTCCAGGCTCTGTGGCCCCGGCCAGTAGAGCTTGTCCTTAGCATGTCCCCTTGCGTGTCCTTAGCCTGGGCCACAGCCCAATCCCTTCTGGCCTCCCCCATCCTCAAGCCACCCCCTCAGCTGGAAGCTGCCACTTGACAGCAGATGGTGCATGAGGTCAGCAGAAGGGACCTCAGTGGCTGCTTACACAAAGGAGAGAACCATTTGTTTAACTAAAGCCATGCACCCAGGCCCTGTGGCGGCAACATCCACCCCAGACCCGAGTCCTCAGTGAGGCTTTAGACCTGGCAGCTTCTGGAAGCCTGAGTGCCCACAACCGATAGTTACATTTTTGTTCTTCCTCTGGGACGATTCTGTAAACTTTGTATGGCTCGGAAATGTCCAGCTGGGATCGGTCTGTCACTTCCTCAAAATCTGGGCTCTTGTTCAAAGCACAGCGTAACCTCGTCTTCCAAGTGGCTGGTTCAGCTTTGTCCCCTTCTTTAAACTTCCCTTTAAAAACTGCCCAGGCCTGAAGGAGGAAAGGGGAGCACATTGAACACACGAGGGCCACGGACCACAGATATCCACCGTCGGGACCAGACACCCCCCTCCCCGAGTCTCAGGCCACTGTCTCTCCGGATGTGAAGAGACCCAGGCTGGGCATGGGTGTCTGAGGTCACCTCGCACCCTCCCACAGCCACCCCCGCTGTGTGCCTTTCGCAGTCCCTTCCTGGGCTAAAGGGCTTGGAGTGGCTGAGGTTAAGCTGCTCAAAGAGGAAGTTGCACATGATTTCACTAGAATGTTCAAAACAAAGACTTTTTGCTTTTTCAAATCAACTCCTAGCTAAAACATAGTATGAAAAGGGAACATTTGCAAAAACCCTAAATGTGGCCATCAACTGCCCTGCTCCTTTTAAATAGAAATTTTGTTTTGCATTTTTGCAAGATGCTGGCTTTCTGCCCCTCCCCCACCCAAAGCACTGCTTAAAATGCAGTGAAACGTTTTCGATCAGTTACGTTTTGCTTTTTTGAACAGCTCTGTTTTCTGACCTCTCCAAACCTCAGGATCTGAACTGGGACCAGAAATTCAAACCAGGAAACTGGTTTTAAAAGTTCAACATGTTTACCACACAGGGGGCAATATTTTTAAAATAAAACATGGAAATAAGCATATTTTAAGAATCCAGAATTGGAACACAGCAGCCAATCAGAAGGTAACCACTAACAGGTAAAAATTACCTTCAGTTTCAGGCAAGATCAGGCAGTGTTCTCTAGCCTAAGCTAACAAGGGATCTGGAGGGAATTCTCCCTCCCAATCAGGAAACTACAATCCGAAGGGAAAGCCACATTCCCCAGGTGGACCAGCTCTGAGCTGGATACCCTGTACCAGCTTCCAGTGCAGCTAGAGCTTAAGGCATCATCAACCCCACAAGCACTTGTGACACGCAGACTCCTGGGTCCGTCCCTCAGGATTCACCTGCAGCCGGTGCCCGTCAGGTCTGAATTTACTTTCCAGAAACCCAGAGTGGGATCTTTTTCCTCTCAAAAAGAAACAAATGTTTATAGTTTAAAGCCAACCCTTTCCACCCTGCTGATGCCAAATTTTGCATCTACACCCCAGGGAAAACTGAACTGGAAGAACATTTCCTATTCGTGAACTCGGCAGTCCTTTCCTTTTCTGACACAGGCGCAAACCCCCCTTTGAAATGTGTCTTATGAGTAAACATCTTTTTTTTCCCATTTTTTGAGACAGGGTCTTGCTGTGTAGTTCAGGCTGGTCTTGAAATCACTATGTAGCCCATGTTGGCCTCAAACTCACAACAATCTTCCTGCCTCAGGCTCCCGATGCTGGGATTACAAACGTGAGCCACCATGCCCAGCGTTAAGTAAATAGTTTTCAATTCTACCGTTTGTTGACTGCATTGCTGACCGTGCACTGATTTGGGTGTCACTGTTTTAAGGAAATAGCAAATTAAACCTTGTACTAAGAGAACAGTAACTTCAGGGTTTCTCTGGCTCTGCCTTCCTGGTGTGCAGAGCCAGCTAGTTCTTCCTGGAATAGCAGCACCTGTGGCCTCGACCCACAAATGCCAGCAGCACCCTTCCCCTTGAACAACAGGAAGTGTCTGCAGGCATGGCCAAGTGTCCCCTGGGAATAAAGTCATGCCCCGCCCTGCCCTTGAGATCCACTGGTTGACCCATCCTCCACCAGGACCTTGAAAGGCACAGACTCTTCGGCAATGTCACAATAGCTGCTCATGCCAGCCCTGGCACCTCTGCCAGGCCCCCTCATTCCTTCACACCACCCACTCACCATGAGGAAGGACAGGAGGCTCCATCCACCAAAACGTGCCCTGGGACACACCCTGGGCTGCCATTGGTACCAGCATACAGACCCCCAGAGCCGGGTCACTCTGCTGGCACTTGGGCTCTCAAGGCCTCTCTGCCCAGCTCTAAAAACCCCATGTGGCTAACTGAGCTCTCCAGGTCTCCCAGAGCTAAAACCAGACAGTGCGCATGATGCCAGCCAGTGGGCTCCTCCCCATCAGTGTCAGCCCTGCACACTCAGCAGCTAGTGTCGAGTCTCCCTCATCTAAAATACCAGCACACGTCTCGGGTCCAGAACACCTGTGCCCCAGGATCCTACTCAGAGCCATCAGGACCAATGCCTGTGCATCACCTGCGCTCACAACCGCAGGTCTACCCACCGTCATCATGAAACAGGCAAAACGCTCCTTTAACACCAACTGTGAGTGGGTATCAGGCCTCCTCACTGTACTCCGGTTGGGACAACAAGACTGAGCCTATTTCCCACCATTCAGTCTGCCATCGGCACACAACGCCAGCTGCAGGAAGACACTGCAGACTAACACAGAGCCTCTGGTGTAAGGGGCTTCTTCCCACCTGCTGACCAAAGCAGGAAAGCGAACTCACAGATTTTTTTTTTAAGTCCTAAATTTCAGAAAGGTTTTCCTCGCACATTTGAGAAAACAGTGTCTCCACCTCACCCGGCAGTGCCCAAGACAGCTCCGCCTGAGCTTGGCATCATCTTGCTGTCAAGTCCTTCTAACAGCAGCTACAATCAATGGGCACTGCAGAACAGTCTCTCCCACATGACCCAGCTCTGGGAAGCACGAGGCAGCGCCTATGACACCACACCACCCCAACTCGACCAGCACTGGCCCCCGGCCTCCCACTCGGGTGGGCCCGCACGTCTCCTGCCTGTCCCCATTCCTGCTGAGATTGTAGACTCATTTCAGATTGCCACATCAGGCGGCTGCGTAACCAACGGAAACATCGGGAATCTTGCACATTTTTCTCAAGGCTGTTGAAACGGCCATGAAGGGCATTGCACAAGATGTATAAATCTGGGGCTTTATTTCATTACCCAGAATACCCATCGAAGCAGGGGACAGGTGGAAGGGAGAAGCTGGTTCTCTGCAGCCTGCCTGGCACTGTCCCCACCTCTGGAAGCAACTCTGCCACTGGGCCCCAGCACTCAGCACCACCACTTAAGGGCTGGTCCCAGCGATGATCAGCTCAGAGCAGGGTTTTCAGTGGGAAGAGCAAGACCATGCTGCCAGGGAACACCAGGCCATGTTGGAGACATTTCTGGTCGTTGGGGAAGGGGATGCTGCTGGTATCCGGTGGAAGACCAGGAATGCTGGGAAATGTCCTACAAAGCCCTCACAATGAAAAGTATCTGGCTCTCGACCTGACAGTGTTGAGGCCCGGAGCCCTGGCCTGCAGTGACTCAAAACCTGGAGTTCCCAGGTGACTTGTGGCACTTGGGCACTGTGCACCCTGAGCAGGGTCAGTCCAGAGAGAACGTCCCCATGATGCCAAAGGCTAAACACTGCTCAGAGCAAAAGCACGCAAAATCCATACCAGCACTGAGAATGAAAGAGCAGGGGCTGGCGCTGAAAACCCTGGGATGTCTGGGCTTCCTGAGCCAGACCTTTGACTAGAAGGAATCTGGGGGACATGTGGGCAGCAAGGGACCCCAAGCGTGAATGCAGAATATTCCCATGTGCCCATTTTCCTTGGAGTGATCAGCAACCTGCATCAATTCTCAGAGACAAGCCCAGAACACAGATATAACAGAATCACTAGAGCACAGAACTCCAGACCAACACAGAGCAGAGAGACCTGAAGGACCGACACACAGGTTTAAGCCAAGCCTAACCTAGCTGTGCTCCACTCTGGGTCAGCACGTGGCCCTTTGCTCTTTCTGGTCATCTGTGTCAGAAGTCAGTCACTTGCAGATCAGGTCCAGCGACACAATGGAGTCCATCAGGCTTTACTCGCCAACTTGTCCAAGGCCTCAGATCTGTCTCGGGTGTTCTGTGACTCAGCCCCTCTCCAGCACTCAAACCTCTCCCCTTCCCGCCCCACGTGCATGGAACGCAAAAACAGCGGTGGTCTGCAGCCTGGGTTCTGAGTCAGACCACTGGGGGCCTCTGTTAGCAAAGTGGAAGTTTGGGTTGACTTTGACCTAGGGCTCCAAATATCACTCAGGCCTCCAAATCTCCCTGGACATCTGCAGCCCCTGAGATGCTCCCAGGCAACTCTGATGACCTGGCTGGCCCGCACAGCTGGGCTACCCTGGCTCCCATTTCTCTGTCTGAAACTTGGTGTGTAACAGCTAGGACCATGGAGGCCAGGCCCAGCTCAGAACAAACTCTCAGTCAGTGCTACCCCCATCAAGGCATCAGAAGGAGAAGCAGAGGACCAGACCCAATGCATGAGGTAAAGGTGACTCTTAAGAGAGAGAAGAGACACTGACTCCAATCCAGGACATCCCAAGCCCCAGCTCCTGAGCAAGGACAGATGCACCACTCGAAGCTGTATCTACAAAGCCAAGCAGAAGCATCAGGGACACGGGCACAGGCACCGAAAAGAAGAGCAACCCCTCTGTTTGCTAGGGACGCCAGGCTGACCTTAAAGATAGAGGCGTCCACCTCCTGGTTGTAGTCCTGCTTGCCGGCGTGCTTCCACGGGATCCGGAACATGCTTTTCTCCTCGTTCTCCCATATCAGCCCTGGGTACATGTTGCTGTCGATTTGTTCAATCAGCCACTGCCGCAGCCGCCGTCCGCCATTCCTGTCGCACATCCTTCGAAAGGAAAAAATCAGATCTTGCCATGTAATAAATGCTGCTTGATGAGTCAGAGCCACCCAAGAATGCAGCGAACAGGAAACTTGGAGGTTCACAACAGAGGTGCTGGCTTGGGGGAAACCCCAGGTCCAGGGACTCTGGGCCACCTGCCAGCAGAAGACAATGTTGACCTCTGTGATCCCGCCCTGAATGAAAGCTGCCAGCCCAAGCAGCCCATGTGAGCCCCAGCTTTGGTTCCACCTGCGCTTCCCACTCTCTCTGATTTCCCACCCCAGACAAACACAGCCATGTCTGACAGTGACATTTTCAACAGGAGCTGAGGGAAAGTCACCGCTCCATGGTGCTGTGCACTAAGCACCTGATTACCTGATGCCTGGTAGACAGCTGCCCCCAGGAAGAGGAAGCCCTCAGGGTGCCCTCCGGGTGGTCACTTCATAGCTGGTGGAGTGACAGGGGCAGGAGCTGGGATGAGACAGAGCCGGGATCCTGGTCTACCCAGGTGACCCTAAAGTCACCCTGGAGTGTCGGGGAGGACTGTCACACCTGGCAGCGGTGCAGTAAGTCCAGGTCTGCACAGATAGTAGCACCTGAGCCAAGGCTGGCACCTTAGAAGACTCCAGAGGGTCACAGAGTGGTGACCTTCCTGGGGACTCTGAGTGGGCCATGAATAGTGGCTGAGAGGGAGTATGAGCCACAGCTACAGAACAGCCAGGTCACTGGCTTGATCTTTCTGGGGGCGCAGTGACCTGGGGACCCCAGCACACCCGAGGGCAGCCTCAGACATTCCTCCCTGAGCTCGCAGGTGGCTTTCCCAGCAGCACAGGGAGAGAGAAGACACACATGCTGCCACGACTCACAGCCAACACTTACAAGAACAGTGCTGGAAATCCCCAGGCAGCTGGACAGACGCCCACCCAAAAGAAACCCAAGCAACAGCATTTCCATTCTTCCGATGAAATGTGACCTCTCCAGACATGCAAGTTCGAAGCAATCAGCAGTAGCAGGACATAATGTCCCCAAGAATATGGTCACAGCCAGAGTCACGCTAGATCACAGGCAAAACAACACTCAGCAATCTTTGCAAGAAGTACATTTGGGAAACTCCAGCCCCCTGCATGTGGGGGTGGGGGCAGGGAAGGGGGCCAGGTCCCCCGGGGAAGGAGGTGAGATCTCGGTGCCAGTTTCAGCTTTTCCACCCCATAACCCCACTGATCCCCTGTGGGCTCAGAGGGAGTGCAGGTGTGAAACAGAAATTGGAGTTTGACTTGGAAACCCCAAGCCCTAGCAAAGCTCTCCCCTCAAGCATCTCTCTGAGGGATGTTTCCAGAGGCCCAGAATCTGCATCCGTAAATTATTAGGGGCCGTTTCAGAAGGCTGGACCTAGGTTTGCTTAGGGAGAAGAATGAAGCAGCACCATCACCCACCCCGCAAACAACCAAGCCGGGTGCCAATTTCTACAGTTGCTTGGGGAAGAAGGAGGATACTCCCAGCCTGTGGCTCCAGCTGCTGGAGGAGGTGGGGTAAGAACACAAGGGGCTGGGCTCTGGAAACGACCCCGGAAGGGAGCTGTCTCGCCTGGCCCGTGGGCCCAGAGCCCCTGAGGAAGAAGCAATCCTGCTGGTTATGGGCCTTTTCCAGAAGGGGTGAACTTTCTCTTCAGGATTCCTGAGGAGTTCATCACCTCAAAACTGCTAAGGATGACCAACGTAGTGATTCACAGAAAAAAGGAGGGGGGCATGTGAAAACTGGAAAGCACTTCAGAAACCATCTGATCCAGCCTCTCTTGGCCGAAAGAGGAAAGGCAGGCACACACAGGTGGAGCAACTACCAGGGAACCGGGCAGGGGGTCGGGACTATCCTCCACCCCCCAGCAGCTTATTTTCTTCATTTGACAGGGAGAGGCCACATTTAAGTTAGGAGGACTTAGCACATGGACAGCCCCCCCCATCTCCTGCAGTCACCTGTGAAGGGTATCAGAATGACTCTCACAATGGCGACCCACAATTTTATGATTTATTGAACACTAGCAAATTAACCCACCAAATGCCCAACCACGAAAAAAGAATACACCAGTCACATGCTTATAACTTCCTCTTCCTTGATTTTGAGGTAACAATCCCCTCCACAGACCAAGTGCTATCTGGAGTTAATCTGCATCCCCACATACATGCTGGGTCCCTGCCCAGACCATCCCAAAGGACTGAGACTCAGGACCTGGCTGAGCCCGGCACGGGAACCCCCCACACACACCTCTAGACATTCCTCTCTTGCCTGAAGTTACAGAATAACTTCCACATCCTCTGGGGAAGCTAGCTACCTGCTGGACCCCAAAAGGGGCAACTCACTCAACTACCGGCTCTTACCTTTGGTTTCAGAAACAGTGGGGGATGTAGATTAGGGAATTTAAGCTTTCAGAACCTTCAGTCCCCAGTGTCCCTCTCTAAAGCTCTGGGCAGCAGCCAATCTCACCTGGGCAGTCATCCTGCGCCCTGGGGTCCTCTCTCTCTTTCTCCCTCTCCAAGGTAATGGAGATTGAACCCAGTACTGAGCTATAGCCCAAAACCTTTTTAATTTTTATTTTGAAGGAGTGTCTCAGCTGTCACTAAGTTGCCCATGTTGGGCTCGAACTTGCAATCCTTCTGCCTCATGCTACCAGAGTTTTGGCATTATAGGCATGCGCCACCACGCCTGGCCCTGGGGCTCCTCCAACCCCAGGACTTCCTGCAGCCCTGGACCCCAGCGGGTGCCAACCTCCTTCCCCGGCGGGCAGGGACACGCGGGAGCCGGGATGCCTCAACCCCACTCGTGAACCTCCGCCCACGTCGCGATCCTCACAGGCCCGCTCGCGCGCGCTGCCCGCCAGGTCCGCGGCTCTTCCCGCTTCGGGATTTCGGAGCTCGCTATGTCCCCGATTACTAAGCTTCCCGCGTACGCCAGATCTTAGGGAAAACTGAGTTTCACATCGCAGCCAGTCTGGGGCGAAGGCGACAAGGACGCGGACTGGACCCCGGCTCCCAGAGGCGCGGGTGGCCGAGAAGGGGCGTCTCGCGGGACCACCCCGCGCGTCCCGGACGCTCTCCTACCTGCAGTACCACGAGCCCACTCTTGCTCCGCTCCGCGATGTCTCCGCGGGCCGGGACGCCAGAGCGTGCGCCGCTTTAAGGGCGGGGCGGGGCGGGAGTGGGCGGGGCAGGCGCGGAGAGCGACGGCCGCATCGACCAATGGCGCGCGGGAGGAGGGCGAGCACCGCCCAATCGTCGCAGCCCACCCGGCCCGCCTTCTTCGAAGCGCTCGGCTTTCCGAGAAATCAGTGTGCTGTGCTGGGTGTCCGCGGCGGCCGGCGGCGGCCTCAGGCGGCAGGCGGCGGGTGTCCCGGGCCCCTTCTGGGCCGCCGAGCCCCTCTTTTCGCCGGGGTCCGGGGGCGGCGCGGGCGGGGGCTTCCCGCAGGAATTCCCGGCCCAGGCGGAGGTCCCAGCAGAGACCCACGTGGCCACTCCGCACTCGGGGGCTGGCGGGCCGGCTCCCCGAAACGCGCGGCCCACATGCCCGGAGCCGCGGGCCCCGCTGTCCGAGGGAGCCCAGTCACCTGCCGCGCAAGGGGCGGCCACTGGCAGAGCCCGCAGGGCTGAGAGAGCTGGCGACTCCGGGTTGGTACTCGGCGTCCACTCGGGCTTTAGCATCCCGACCACTCGGAACACCCCTGCTCCACCCAGCGTCAGCCGGCCCCGGGGAGCCGCGCTTACTGTAAGTGCGCAAATGGAGCGGCCGCGCTGCAGAGGGACTGCAGGGGGGTGGTCTTCCGGTGAGTGCACACCCGCCCGGGTAGCTTAAATGAGGGTCGTAATTGACTTTTATTGACCATTGGCCAATCACAGGCCAGCGCCCGCACGTTTACAGCTATCTTACTCATCCGGCCTTTCAAGGACCTCTGGAGACGGTGGAAACCGAAAAGGAAAACGTTCTGGTTTCACAATACAAGAAAGGAAAACACACAGAAATTTTCAAATAAGTAAATGTTCAAATAAAGGTCCCCAAACATAGCAAGCCAACTTGCCCACTTCATAATTGTAATTCACTGAGTGACAAACGTTTCATTACATTTGAAAACCACTTGTAAGTTAGAAATCTCTCTGTGAATTTCCTAAGATCCTAAGACAGTGATTGCCCGGAAGTCAGAACCAATCACAAAGTAAACAAGTTCCCGGGCCAAATAAATGCAAGGGAGAATTTGTTTTAGGGCATAAATTCTTTGAGAGTGTCTGGACAGTGTGAGTGCTCTCCTGTTCATTCTCCGGGGAGCGGCGCCTCCAGAAACGAGCTCCTAGGGCCTCGGCAGGTCCGCAGGCGGCCTCTGGTGCGTGCTTACACTCATTCTGCTCTCAAATATGCCCTGTGCTTGCGCGGATCTTCTTACCTACACAGGCAGGCAGCGCAAGGACTTGACTAACGGCGTAGGAAGTCCTCATTCTTTCCGGGCAGCAGGTGTCACTATAGACACTGCAGGACGCCCTTGCCAGAGACTGGCCCCATGACAGCAGTCCCCATCGAGATGATCCTACTGCCTAGGGACAATTTCCAACCTTCTCTGTTTACTTCCAGTCGTGTGTGTGTGTGTGTGTGTGTGTGTGTGTGTGTGTGTGTGTGTGTGTTGGTACTGGGGATTGATCAACCCAGAGCCTCTGCTGAGCTATATCCCCATTTTATTATCTTTTTGTTATTATTTTGAGATAGTTGCTAAATTGCCCAGACTAGGTTCAGACTTGAGATCCTGCTGTCTCTCAGTCTCTCAGCTGGAATTACAGACATGCACCACTGTGCCCAACTAAGGCTGTTCTTATTTACTGGGCAGTTATTAAGCTGTGACTGCGTGCTCGATAGGGCATCAATGAGAAAAGAATATGTCTCCCTTGGCTGGCTCCTACCTGCACTGCAAACCCACAGGTTCTGTCCTGATTTCTGCAGCAGCCCACTCACCTTCCCACCTCCTTGTCATGCCCCATTTCATTTACCAGTTGCTTCAGCAAATCTTTTTGTCTTCCTTGGCTCCCCGGGACTGTCACGTGGGTCTCATCCTGGCATCCAACCCACATTCCCCAGCGTCACGGCATCCCACGATGCAGCCCATCAAGCTAGGACGGGTTTTGAGTTAGGTCCTGTCCCCATCCCAGCTCCCTGGCTCACAAAATGAGTGGCCCTGAACAAAGAACAGTGACCCAAAGTCACCATTTTCTCCTCTAAATAACTGCATTGATGATACTGCGTTGAGTTATGTGATATTGCCAGCAGTCAGCTGTTTGGGACCCACAGAAAGGACAGTTCATTATGGCTAGACATAATTGCTCCTGCCCCTTGGACTAGTGGGGACCATGGGAGGCTGTGTCAGTGTGTGCACACACGTTGTACATGTGCATGTGTCCTCTTTCCACCCCCAGCAATAAGGCACAACGAAAAACTTCACAGGTGAGAGACATCTAGAAAAGTGGACACAGTGTCTTGACTCCACCTTCAGGCTCCTAATTGCAGGCCAGTAACAATCTGCCTGGTGACTGTCACCTCCCAGGCCTCCCCCAGGCCCTGGGCTCTCGGGAGGTGCATGAGCCCTCAGCCATGTGGCCTGGATCCCCACCTCTCCCCACCTCCCATCCTGGGCTTCCTGATCTCCCCACTTGCCCTCCCCCATCTGTCCTGCTTCTCTTGCTGGACTTTGGGCCCATGTTGTCCTCTTTCTGCTCTGCCCAGCTTCTTAAGTGGCAGTGGAGCCACTAGGCAGGTGACAGAGGAAGGGCACCTCCAACAGCTGGGCTCTGCTCAAATCCCTCAGAGACTCTCCACCTCCAACAGTGGCTGCTGTGGACGTGTCCCCAAAATTCGTATGTCCCCTATGCCCCCACCTGGGGGCAACTTAGGGGGGGAACAGGAACAGGGTTAGATGAGGGATCAGTGTCCTTCTAAGGCACACCAAGAGTTAATACCCCTGTCTTTCTCTAGTGAGATCTCACTAGGTAGCTCAGTTGGCCTCCAACTCAAGATCTTCCTGCTTCAGCCTCCTGAGTGCTGGGATTACAGGGGAATACTACTGTGTCCAGCTTCTGCTCTCTCCAGTGAGAAGGTAACCAACTGCAAGCCAGGAGGAGACCTTTCACCAGAACACAAGCACTGGCTTCTGACCTCTGACTTGAGCCCTAGAACTTTGAGACAGTGAGTGGCCACTGTGGAAGCCACCTGAATGACTGAGACAGCACCCAAGTGACCAGAGGAAGTGAGTCCCACTCTAGGGCAGTTGGCACTGCAGAGCCTCCCCATCTTCTCCAGTCCCCTTGGGGTGGCTGAAGGCTTTCTCCCACTCCCCAGCTGCTCTCCCTGCCCTGGAGCCAGTGTGCCCATCCTGTAGGTAGAACAAGGGGGTGAAGTCACCCGCCCTGCTGTCACTCCCCACACAGTGCCTGGCACACAGCACAGGCCTAGGGCTTGCGGAAGGGACCTTCGACTCTGCTATCCTCCAATCACATCAGAGCCCAGGCTGTGAAGTTACAAATGCAGCCTGGCAATAGAGGATTTCTGAGGGTCTTGGCACCTCTGCCCCAGAGGGAAGGGTAGGAGCTAGGGAAACTTTCCTCAAGGGAGCTTCGCCACCTCCCCTTGGCTCCTTCCAGGCCCTGGCTTGGCCTGCACTCTAGACAACTCTGTACCAGCTTCCTAAGCGCTCAGGCCCCCACAGCCTGAGACAGCCAAGGTCCCCCACAGATGGGTAAGTGCTGCCTGGAAACTCAGAGGGCATTTTGGTAGAGGCCATATGTGTGAGCCACCAGGCTGGACATGGCCCAGCCTCGGGTCCTGCCGAGAGACGCCTATGTGCTGGGGCCCAGCAGAGACCGCGTGGAGTCCTGTCCAACAGAGCCTACTGGGGCCAGGGGTCCTGGGGCATGGAGGTAGAGAGGTGGGAACTCACAGCACCACGTGGAACAAATGTGTCAGGCTTCAGTCTGGAGGGGGCCCAGCAAGAGCTTGGGGAGCCCCCAGGATACCCCTCCAGTCACCTCCTCCCAGGTCCGCCAGGGAGGGCACCACTATAGTTTCAAGACCCAGAGAGCACGACACCGCCAGCCTCGTGGGCCCCGTCTGCTCTCCTGGGGGCGGCACCATGACCCTGCCCCTGAACACAGTGTCTTCATGAGCCTCCCCAGTGGCTGTCCCTCAGGCCCCTGACCTGCTCACCGGTTGGTCTCAGCCTGCTAATCCCCTAAAAATCTCTGCCATTCTCTACTGGCGCTAACAGATCGGCGCAGCCCACGGCTTGTCACACACAGTGGGATGTTCACCGGTCCGTGGCTCTGGAAGTCAGAAGTCAGTGATTGTCTCTTGGAGCCTCAGGTGAGAATCTGTCCCTCGGCTTCTCCAGCTCCTGTCTGACAGCAATCCCTTGGCTTGTGGCCTCTCCTCCCACTCCAACGCCCACAGTGGCCAGCTGAACCCCACATCCTCTCTGCCCTCCCTCCTGCCTCCTTCTCTACTTTAAGTACCCGTGGCTGCATCAGGCCCACCGGATGGTCCAGGACCTTCTCCCTGCCTTCATGCCAGCTGACTGGCAACCTTAATTCGCCTTTACCATCTCCCCTGGCATTACCCAGGACCCCTCATGGGGCCTTTGCTCTGCACCTGTTATGGTTGATACATTGTGTCAACTTGGGGAATCTGGAGGTTTAACTGAGTGACTCAGCAGGAAGCTGGGGTGCTTACTTTGTAAACATCCTGAGCCTGTGGAAGAGGAGGGCATGGAGATTGTTTGAGAGGTTCACGACCCCTGGGTGGGGGTAGGCTGTTTACAATGTAGGGGAGAAAAGGAGGCTGCTTGCAGCCATTCCTCCCTTTTGCTTGTGGTTTTTTGCTGTGCTCTGCTGCCCTGAACAGTTTGCTCTCTGCCTTGAGCCAATCTGCCTCTGAGACAGCCATGTATGGACTGAAACCTCCACAAACTGTAAGCTAAATAAACCTTTCCTTCCTTCCTTTTGGGTGTTGGGTATTTTGTCTGAGCAACGAGAGAAAAGTAACCAAGACAGCACCCATCCTGTAAGACAAGCTCCAAGCTGGCCAGCACTCTTTCCCGCCCTACTACGACAACCCACAACTTGAAACCTTCAGGCCCCAGCTAGCTACAGTGAAGACCATAACACAACTGCGCCCTTGACGCATACAGACAGCCCACCCAAAAATGTGTGCAACACACTGTAGGGAATGAAAAGCTTGTACATACTTTGGTATGAAATTTATTGAAACGTGAAAATCCTAACATGCATGTAGACAAAGCAGTCAGTTTACCAGGAGCCAAGGTCTAGTGTGTATTGCAATATTTATACAAGTTTTTCTTTTCCGGAAGGGCGTCATACACGTTTGGCAGCATCTGTACCGTTCAATTATCTCCCTGAATGGTTCTTGAGATAAAAGACAAAGTCCTACTCTGTTTCAGAGCCAGCAGTGAACTGAGTGTCCTCCTGGATGAGAGTAAGTTCACTGCGAGAGGAAACCCTGCGGAAGGAGAGGAGCTGGAAACATTGCTGACCTCTGCAGCCAGTAGGTGTGTGCATTTGGGACCCCCAAGATGGTCCTCGCCTTCAGAGACTTCCTAGGAAGACCCCAGGGCTTGGACCATAGCCACCCCACAGTGTGATCCATTGCAGGCAAAAGACAATCCCTTGCTGGATGGGGGACAGTTATGGTTGATACATTGTGTCAACTTGGGGAGTCTAGAGGTTTGGCTGAGTGACTCAGCAGGAAGCCAGAGTGCTTACTTTGTATATACATCCTGAGCCTGTGGGAGAGGAGGACACGGAGACTGTGTGAGAGCTACACGCCCCCTGGGTGGTAGGCTGTTTACAAGGTAAGGGAAGAAGGGAGGCTCCTTGCCGCCCGTTCCCCCTTTTGCTCTGGTTGATTTTGCTGTGTTCAGCCGTCATGAACGTTTGCCCTCTGCCTTGTGCCACTCTGCCTTACAACCACCCAAGTATGGATAGAAACCTCCACAAACTGTGAGCTAAATAAACCTTTCCTTCCTTCAGTTTGGGCATTGGGTATTTTGTCTCAGCAATGAGAGAAAAGTAACCAAGACAGGGACCATGCGCTTAACACCCATCACAAGTTGTGACACAATATGTGAAAGGTCATCGCCTCCAAAGTCACTAGGGTCTCAGCACCCAGGGTTCTTACTGGGCCTGGTCTCATAGGCACCCTCACCTGGCTGTCCCCAAAAACCAGCAGGAGAGCAGATGTTCAGTTTGGTCTGTTTGGGCACAAGAGCCACCATAACCAGCAAGGAGTTTGGGGACCTTCCCCAAGTCCAACCTCTGGACCCCAGCATCGTCAGGCTGCCATGCGAGCTCTTTAGTTCTGAGGTGGTCTGTGACTGTGTTCCCCTGCCACTAGCCACCCGCGTATGACAGCCATGCACTCAGCTCAAGGACGCAGGCCTGAAGACAGAGGAGCTGGTATTTAGATGCTGGGTGGGGTGTAGAGCCACCAGTGCCTCCTGCTGCTCCAGGCCCCGGACCTGGCGCTCCTCCTTCCTACAGGGAGACCAATGGAGGGCAGAGTGGAGCACTCTTCCCTCTGTCAGGAGCTCGGGTTCCCAGCTCCCACTGCCACCTAGCCCTCTCATCTGTGGTCGCTCACCCCTGCCCAGCACCCTGGTAACAGTGTGGCGCTTGAAGTTTGTACTAGTAGTTACCTTACTACGTTGTTTGTGAGATGAGGGCCACCCCAGAGGGCTCCCCCAGGCTTCAGTTTCCTGGCATGTGATCTCAGTGCCCTCAGGTAGAAATCCAGGCTGGGCACTGGAGTGCAGGAAGAGTTTACTGAGTGGATATTTACACAACTCTAATGAAACCCGCCGCTAGGAGAGGGCACACGTTCTGCTGAAGACCATGCCAACATGATCACATCACTGCTTCCCCCCAAGGACAGCAGCACCAAGAGGGTGTGGCTGGCAGCTGCAGGAAGGATGCTCCTGCTGGGACTGAGAGGGCTGGAAGAAGGTCGGTTAACAGGACTGGCCAGGAGACAGCAACCATGAGATGTGTCAGTCAGCAGGCCACGAGCTGGACAGACAGGAAAGGCTTTGAAAGACACAGTGACTGGAAGTCATAAACACAGAGGAGACCAAGTGGGACACTTGCTATACACTAACCTAGCCATCAAGTAAACAATAAAGGCAGTTGAACAAAGCTTTCAGGAAGCATTAACCATGAAAGAAAAGATAGATAAGTGGGATGTCGTTAAAGGTAAGGACTGTGCTCATCAAAAGATAGCACTGGAGATAGACATGGTGGCATACACCTGTAATCCCAGCACTCTGGGAGGCTGAGGAAGGATGGTTGCATGTTTGAGGCCAAGCTGTGCAAGTTACCAACTTAGCAAGACTCCCTCAAAACAAAAAATAGACAAAGGATGGGGGATATAATTCACTGTGAAGGTCCTGGATTCAATCCTTGCTACTGTAAAGGGAAAAAAAATAGCCTTAGGAATGCAGAAGTGAGGCAAGACAGGGAGAAGATATTCACAACACATAGTCAGGAAATGACCTCTGTCCAAAATGTTAAAACCATGAGTCAGTAAGAAAAGGACCAGTGGTCTTCTCCCACAAGCCAGCATACAGTAATGCCATCTGTGAACAGACTTAATATTATATCTCATATTATATCCATGATGTGATAAGTAAAGGATTTACAAAATAGGCTTACAGCAGCCACCTGGAGAGTCACACATAGAAGAATGCAAAAGGCCATCTGCACGCTGGAGAGCCAGAGGATCCAGGCGAAAGTCAAAGGTCTGGAACTCACTGGAAATCCAGTACAAATTCATCTGGGAATGCTGAAGGGTTTGCATTGCAAGACAGAAGAGTGCTGGAGGTGGAAGGAACAGTGATGATAAAGACCAGATCTCCTCTAAGAAGCAAGAAGGGTAGATGTCCTTCTCCCCTCCCTTTTTTTTCCATCCAAGCTACAAGCCTGTTGGTTGGTGCTACCCATACCCAAGGTGGGTTGTCCCTCTTCAGTTTGGGGTTTACAAGTTAGTCATCCAGACACGCCCAGCCAAAACTGTGCTTCACTAACCTGCTAGGCATGTCTTAATCCATGCAAGTTGACACCACAACTATCACAACACATCCCTTATTGACTTGACAATCAGGCACACTTCCTTAAACCATACTCACTCTCCAAACTCAATAGCAAGTTCATAATTCCATCTAACATGATACAACTATCCTGCATACAGATGGAAGCATGCTAATTCCCTCCCAAGAACAGAAGGCAAGTTGGGGGAGGGTGATAATGTTTACTCTTCTCCTAACATTTCATAACTTAAGCATTATAATATAGGTTTGTAATACTTAAGAACTGATAGTGTCTATCAACATTATTATGCTACAAAGGAAGAAAATAAAGATACCTGCTTAGTAATACAAGCCTATTAAGGAAGTAGAAAGACAGTTATAATTACATCCTCATTTCTGTAAGTGGTCATTCTGATATTTACAACTACCTTCTTTTGCTACCCATTCTGTGTTCCCTTGGCCTCCACCAAATGCCTCAGCAGGTCTTGGTTCTTTACCTGGCACATTCTGGACCATTTGTCACTCTGCCTGTATTGGGTTGTTGTAGTTTCCCATTGACCTTAATAACAGGGCATGGTCATAGTAGGAGGCACCCTAAGGAATCTCCTGCACGCCAAATATACTCTTCTTCCCCATGGTAGAATAATAGTCCAGTTTCCCTCTTGGTAGTCTAGATCGATCACCCCAACTCTCTTTTTAGCTTGTTTACTCAGAGGCATGAGGAGCCCCACATGACCAGGGGACAACCTTAGTTTCCAGCTCAGTGGAACCACTGTTGTCCTTCCTGGTACCAGCCTTCCCTGCCCTGGAACTAAGACTTCTGGGCCAGCAGAGGATAAAGTCATAGGAACACAATGCAAAATTATGCCAGTGGATCGCTAGGAGTGATGGCGAGTGGTACCATCCCCGCTTCCACCCCTCGATTCCTGGACCCGTGAATGCGGGCTATGCAAAACACAGTACCAAACAGTGGCTGCTGATTCAAAGCGTACACAGCCTTTTGAAGAACATTGCCCCAGCCCTGTAATTGCATCTTCAAAGGATGATTCTACCTTTTCTTATCAATCCAGCCACTTCTAGATGGTGAGGAACATGGTAAGACCAGTGAATTCCATGAGCACGAGCCCACTGCCTCTCTTACTGGGTACACAATGTGTTTCTTAGTCAGAGGCAATGCTGTGTGGAACCCCATAATAGTGGATAAGGCATTCTGTGAGTCCAAGGATGGTAGTTTTGGTAGAGCATTGCATGCAGGGAAGGCAGATCCATACCCAAAATAAATGTCTATGCCAGTAAGAATCAAGTACTGCCCCTGATGGAAGCAGTGTAAATATAATCAACTTCTGGCTGGTCTTATCCTGATCATCTCGCAGAATGATGCTGTATCAGAGACCCAGCATTGGTCTCTGCTGTTGACATACTGGGCATTCAGCACTGGCTAGATCAGCCTTGATGGGTGGAAGTTCATGTTGCAGAGTCCATGCATAACCTTATCCCTATTCAGAAGCCCCTTGGGCAATGCCCCGGGTGGCTGAGGATCTGCACCGAAAGAGTGAAGGAAGTGGAAATGAACATCCAAAGGTGATGGTGAAGACCAGAGTTCCTCCAAAGAAGCAAAACGGGCAGACTTCCTTCTTATTTCCCTTTTTACCTCATCCAGGCTACAAGCTTATTAGTTGGTGCCACTCACATCCAGCCTGGGTCTCCCCTCTTCAGTTTGCAACTTGCAAATTAATCATCCAGACACATCTGCTAATCTGCTAGATATTTCTTAATCAATTCAAGTTGACATCACAATTAACTGTCACACTATCACTGACTGTGCAATCAGTCCTTGCACAGTTCTTTCTTGTAGATTAAAAACTATGGTGAATGTTTAGATATTTTTTTATTATAGTCAAAGATACTTTGCCATTAAACCCTTCTCAAAATCCTCTCCCTTCTGTCAAACAATTATCCCATCATTCTCACCACTTTCTGAAGCAATTCTGCAGTCCTCTTTCATGAGTGTCTTCGGTTGTGCTATCATGGCCACCTCTGTGTGCTGAAAGGATTCAAAAGGTTGACCTTTTGTGGTCATCTTGACTTTGAGGATGAACCGGAAGTCACACAGTGCTGCATCTGGTGACTAGGAGGATGAAGACACGTTGTCATTTTTTAATGAGCTGCCTTTCAGCTGATGGCCCTGGCCAGCAGCAGTCACCATGGTTTTTATCACACCTTGTCATGGTTTGGGGGATATTTTGCAAGGGGAACAATAATACAGGACATGTATTTTATAAGGTTATTTATATTAGAATCATATACAAGAATCATATACAAGAGAGTGCAGGAAATCTGTCCACACACTATAGACCAAAAATCCAGCCAAGGGCCTGGATCCCGTGATAATGTCCTACATGAGTCCAGCTGAAAACCTTGAGCCCATAATAATGCCTCCCAAGAATCCAACTGGAGATCCAGAGCCCATAACAATATCTCATTTCATGGATTTCACTGGCCCAAAGGTCAGTGGCAGAATCTAGGAAGTCTGTGCCAGAGGGATGAAGGATCTGTGCCAGCAGGCTGAGGGATCTGCACTGGAGCCAGGAAGCAATGCTCAAAGTAGGAACCAGAGCTCCCCTGAAAAGTACTACAGCCACCCTCAGCAACAGTGAGGTCCCGAGCTCCTCTGATGATGACAGCTGAGTCCCCATCAGGAAAGCCAATGCACAAGCTTCTCCAGGAGACTGGCAGAGCACCATCTTCCCCTCTGGAGCCAGGAAGTGATGCTCAGAGTGAGGACCAGAGCTCCCCCAAAGTGAACCAAAGCCATTCTCAGTGACAACAAGGTCCCGGCTTTTCAGACGATGGGAAAACCCGAGTTCATCAGGAAAGCCAGCATGACAAGGTCTTGCAAGAGAGCCAACAGCTCCTAACAGCCTCTCCCAGCTCCCAACAGTCTCATCAATTCTTCCTCTCCAGTTCTGCCTCTTATGCTGCTGGCAACAGTCCCCAGGTGGACCGTCCCACACCCAGCACCACACTGACTCAGTTCAGCTGGGGGTTATAAGCTGAGTACCAGTTGTCAATCCATTACACAACTCATACAGACACTCAAACGACTTCCAGGGCTGCTTCAGAAAGTGTCAGGACCCCTGGGATAAGAATGTTTGAGGTGATGGGAGGATTTTTGAGGGGGATTTGTCACAATATATCTTCTATAATAAATCTAAACTTTACCATATATTCTGATCATCCCTTGAAGTTAGGAAATTCTGAGAACAGTGAATTCCAGAAATGGACTTGGCTCAGCAGCACTTGCTGCAGTATTAATAATTGTCTGGGTCGTTAGAGTTTCTTAACTGTCACCAGTGGAGTTGCCATGACACTGTTACCTTCAGCTATCTCTCCTATCTTTATGTGCCCAGTGTTAACCTCAATGAGCCTGGGAAAGTGCTCAGGTACTTAAAAAACCACACAGTTTATTTGCTCAAAGCTGATCAGTGACAAAAGGTCATGCACACTCTTGAGGCTTTCTGTGGGTACAGAACAAATGCTATATTTCAAGTAGTCCCTCTTAAAAGAGTTTCAGAATTAGGTCTGCTGGCCTTATCGGACCACACCCGGATTTGATACCTTTGCCTCCAGCAATCAGCAAAGATTAGGGATCCGGCACACTCACCGAATGGCCCAGAGGCATCCAAGAGGTTTGGTCAGAATCACAGGCAGGGGAGTGCAAACCAGAAATGGCAAGAGAGTGGCACCACACACTCACAAAAAGGCTGAAGTTGAGCATACTGGTGAGACCAAATGTTAAGGAAGACCGTACCTCCTATGGGTCTGAGGACAAATTGGCCCATCTGGTTTGGAAAACACAGGTTAAGCCTCCTCCCCCAAGTGTGGTAGCTACCGACCCCCAGAAATGAGTGTGTAAGGTCCTCCAGAGACACGGAGGCTTAATAGCAGCTCTGTTCAACACCCCAGGTGCCAGCCAGCCACTAGGAAACCAACCTCGACTGCCCACCCGTGCATAGAATGGAGCATGAGCACGCACAGGGTGCACTCCCAGACCCTGGTGGGCTGGAGGTAGCTGAGCTCACTGACACAAACACAAGAACAGGCTACACTCGCTCCGGTGCTGGAGTCAGGACCCAGGTGGCTTTGGGGTGCCAGGGTTGGGGCCAAGTGGGAGCTGCCTGGGACAAGCTGCAGGAGAGCTCTCCTGGAGCTGGATGCTTTGCCCATGACCAGGGTGGCAGGTGAGGCTGGCAGGACAAGAGGTATGGGCTCAGCAGAGACCCTGACACACCTTCTGCAGGTCAAGAACCGAGCCCCAGACTCAGACACCTGCAGCCCAGGTACGTGTTTATCCTGGTTAATAAGAAAAAGACTATTCATGAGTATACTCACCACAAACCAAGCGACCACAGTTTAACAGGCAGTGACATACACAGTCATGTGTGTGCACATGTGCACACGTGTGTGTGTGTGTGTGTGTGTGTGTGTGTGTGAGCATGTCCACACAGTTGATGTCTTTTCATAGAAGAGGCTATTTTCCAATAAAGGGAGATTTACTCAAGGTAGTATGCTGAGGCTGACTCAAGGACCTGGGGAGCAGAAATATGAAGAAACTGGGCAAAACTTACCTGCCTTAAAGGTAGGAACTTTGCCCCCATTTCCTTAGCAGTGGTTTCTCTTTGACTGAAAGCAATCTGCTCTGTTTGTTCAAGGTGGATTTAGATGATAACTTACCAGCTGCTGACACTGCCCCAGGATGGGACAGCAAATAAAACTCTGAGATGTGTCCATGTTTGTTCATCTCCTAAAATACATTATTTCCAGACACACCGCTCCTTAACTGATTGGGATGAATACTTGCAATGCACTAAGTGTCTCATTCAGAACACTTCTACCCACGGAGGGTCAGGTACATAAAAACTTACCGACCAGAAAACATTGCTTGAAGCACTCAGTAATGTCCATCTATCATATGTAAACTTTATTCGTATTTGTTACATGTGGAAGTGCTTGAAACAACTCTGACAAGGAACAACTTTGCAGAGTAAAAGGGCTCTGAGCAGAGATCAGGAATATCTGTAATATTTGGAGATATTGCCAGGAGAGACTGGTTCACCAAAAACAAATTCTAACGTGTAAACGGATGAATGTTTTTAAAATTTAACATATACCTATGACACTGGTGCATTTATCAAAGGCTGATTCCCAGGAGGAACCTCCAGGATTCTGTCTCCGGAGATGAGGCGGAGTCTAGGAATCCACGTGCAAGCAGGCAACTTCATTTAAGTCAGCACAAATCGATCCAGATTGATGTCCAAGTTACCTTCGTAGACAAGCACAAGTATGTCTCTTACAAATGCATGGCTTGAGCACAGAAAAAAATTAGTGCAACCACAATAATTTGCCACTAAAGAGAGTCACAAATTCTGAGCACAGTGAGAGGCTTTTAAAATGATGTCTCAGAACTCCATCTCTGCCCCCCAGTCCTTAGAGACAAGACCAAGGGCGTTGTCATGGCCTCCACAGCAAGTGTTCTGTATCCAGGACTGCTGTGACCTATGGCAGGCAGGTATTGGTGGGCTGAGTTGGTCCCACATTTCCTGATCACTCCACAGTGAGCCACATTTCAGCACAGATGAGGAGGTGCTTAGGGGCGGGAGGTGCCTCTCCCTCAACCAGGGAAAGGAACATGTGCTCCCTCCCTGTGGGACCCAATGCAGTGTCCCTGTATCTCTTGGGAGGGTGCGAGACTTAGCCCAGCATGATTCTCAGCTGGACTGGCTTGAGAGGCAGAAGCCTTGGAAATCAGTCTGGGTGCCTCTGGTGGGTCGAGGGGGCAGTGACATCTAGACCCTGGCCCTTTCCTCTCTGCCCTTCTTTGCTCACTCTGCTTCCTGCTGACCATGATGGAGCAGCTTTGCTCCGCCACGCCCTCTGCTGGGATGCTTCCGGAGTCAGTCAGGCATGGACTGAAATAGATCCTGCCTCCTTCAGGTTGTGTATGTCAGGTATCTTGTTCCAGCAACAGAGAGCTGACTAGTACACCCATCATGTCCAAGTCCCTGCCAGTTTTAAGATTCTACACCTCCAGGTCCACTTAAGGACCACTGAAAAGGTCCTGGGTAGATGTTTCCTGGTCTAAAGCAGTCAAGTTCACCTGTGCCATCATTTCTTGCTCTGCAGTCACATGGTTGGCTGCGACCCATCAGATAACTACCATCAGAGGACGCAGGGCAAGGCCACCGGGGGAGAGAATGGGTTTGCTCAGCAGCCTTGAGCAACTTAAATCTGCACTTTGCTTTCTCTTTTATAAAACACTTGCTTTTAAACTATCTCATTTGTTTGCCCAACAACCCCATCAGACAAGGCCTGATTATCCCTGTTTGGCAGATGGGGAAACTAAGGCTCAGAGGGGCTGAAGCCTCTTGTCTCTGAATCCAAGGTTCTCTCCACACTTCCTCATTGCTCTGCTCCAGGGATGGGGTACAGCCCAGAGCAGAGGGTGTAACTGACGCCTCTATCTCCTCTGGTAGGAAATGAGTGAGCTAGTTACACACCTGAGCCTGCGGTCATTCATCATTACTCCAGGCAGAGACACAAACTGAAAATGAGCCAGCCAGAAGCCTGGCGGAGGGGGGCTGGAGGAGGCCACGCGGACGAAATGCCGTACACGTGAGTCATTTCCTTCCCGGCAGCCTCTTCTAGTTCAGGGTCCTTGGCTTTCCTCCCATCACCCACACACCCACACCGTCACTTGTGACTCAGGCTACATACATGTGCAGAGGACACCTGCTCTGTGCTCTGCTGGGGACACGTGTGACAGCCAGGCTCCCAGCAGGTGCATGGAGGGCCACACAAAGCCTCGGGAGTCCCCTAAATTCTCTTTCTGGTCTGTGGGTTTCTCTTGGGACCCCTGAGGGACTGGAATTGTCCCTTTGCAAAGTAATTTCTAGGGACTCTTTCAGAGTTAGGTAGCAGGAAAGTCTGTGAGTTTCAGCCCAGAGGGTGCCAACCCCATCAGGTAGGTGGGCTGCCCGTCACTGCCCACATGCCCTGTGCTGACTGGAAGAGGTGCAGAGACACTGCCAGCCTGTGGGTGCCAGGCTTCTTCCCAAAGACAAACCTCATTCTCCTCTGTCCTCATTCATTGCTTAGACCCAGTCGTTTAGCACTTGAGCACACACACTTCCTCCCACTTCCAGCACAGTAGGTCAGTCTGTGGTTAGGTTCTTCTCGGCAGCAAGAGCCCTCTCTCTATCCCTCCAGTGGCACAACGCCGCGTCCACCTTCACGGACCTAAAATCTATGTCACAGGAAGATGAGTGTGCACCCCACTCAGCTGTGAGGCTTTTAGAAACTTGGTACCACGCCTGAATGAGTAGAGGGGAGGAGAGAAAGAATGGGGGGAGGGAGGGAAAGTAAAAGAAAAAAAGAGCAAACTATACACCACCCTCGTTCACAAATCCAGGTTCCATGTCTTTCAGTAAGTTGTTAGAAAATCCAGTGCAGCATCCTAGCTTTTAAATCATGACCAAGCTGGTTGGCCCCATGAATGGAGGAAGATTTCATTACTAGAAAACCTATGAATGTGATAGACCACGTTACAGATTCTAGGAGCAAACCTATGTGATCATCTCAGGTCTTCCACCAAAAACCCACAGCAGCAATATTTTGTAATAGATCTGGAAATAACTTACTAAAAGGCACCCTGGTGTGACTATGGAAAGTGCAGAATGTCACTGCAGGTCACAGAAGTAGACCTCACCGGGTAGGATCTGCACCATGTTCATGGATTAGAAGGACAGTGTCGTGGAACAGGAACTCTACACTTACCCCACCTGACAGCCAGTCTTACTGGAAGTCTGCTGCGACCAAGACACTGACAGCAACATGGCTTGGAGACTTAAAGTAGTGGGACAACATGACCCGTCCACAAGCTACCCCCCAACATATATGGAGACCTGGCATGCGATGGAGGAAGTGTTGAGATCCGCAGGGGGAAGGTGCATGGGTTAATAAATTGCTGACTACACACATGGAAATTTTTTAAAAATTAGTTTCATATTGTACAACAAACACAAAACTCTGACAGTTTGAAGGTCTAACTGAAAAGACAATGTGCTTAAATCCTTAGAAGAAATACAAGAAAATAAATTTACAATCTCAGAGTAAGAAATGATTTGTGTCTTAGACAAGACACAAAAGGGCACAAACCATGAAGGAAATGGTCAATAAACCTAAAAGTTCCACATTAGTAGCAAGAAAAGAAAAGGTAAAGGAGATCAGAGCCTAGAAGTCATGTGCAATACATACTGTCGACAGGCAATTACACAGGGTGCCTGCACAACGGCAAGAAACACACACAGCTAAACCTAAAAACATGTAAAAGGCATAAATAAAACATAAAGTTACCACATTCCCAGGAGGAACACAAGTGCATGTCTACACAAAAAATATGTAAGTGTTCCTGATAGTTTTATTCATAATAGCTGAAAAGTAGGAACCCAAAGTCCATGGACTGATGAATGGATAAATGAAATGGGACATATCTAAGGGATGGGTATGGTTCTGCCACAAAAAAAGAATTAAACACTGATACACACTGTAATGAAGATGCCTCTGGAAAACACTATGACTAGTGCAGGAACTGAGTCCAAAAGCACCATATATTGTAGGTTCCACTTGATGAACTGTCCAGAGCAGCCCTCTGTAGAGAAGGTGGAGCGGTGGTTACTGAGGGGTGGCGATGTGGAGGAGAACGGGCGCTTCTGGAGATGTTTACAAGGCATAAGCAATATCTGTGATAAATGTTTACATTTAAAAATGGTTACACTAACAGGCACATGGCCATTAATCCCCCTCAAAATATAAGCCCCTTGCCTCTAAGACATTTATCCCATCTTTCTGACCACGCTCAAGCAGTTCTGGAAGTCCACTTTTGTGAGTGTCTAGTTGTACTTTTCTGGCTGCCTCAATGTCCTGACTTGATTTAAAACAGCTTTTCATGGTTATTTCGACTTTGGGGAAGAGCCACAAGTCACGCAGTGCCAGATCTCATGAAGAAGGTGGGTGAGGACATAGTGTCATGTTTTTACAAGTCTGTTGTTCCGTTACATGGCACTGGGCAACAGCAGTCACCATACTTTTGATGATACATCAAAGCATCCACAACAGCACAATATTCACAGAAGAGGATTTTCACAACTGCTTCAGAAAATGGCAAGCAGCCGGGCATGGCGGTACACACCTGTAATCCCAGCACTCAGGAGGCTGAGGCAGGAGGATTGCTGCAAGTTAGAGGCCAGCCTGAGCTACATAGTGAGTTGAAGTTTCCTCTGGGTAGCATAGGGAGACCCTCTCTCAAAAAAAAGTGCCAAAAACACTGGATAAATGTGGGATAAGAGAGGGGTTATATTTGGGGGGGCTTAATGGAAATGCATCTTCTACTATAATAATTTTTTAAAATTTAAACATTTAGGGCTGGGGATATAGCTCAGTGGAATAAGCGCTTGCCTAGCAAGCGCAGGGTCCTGAGTTTGATCCCCAGTACCGCAAAAAAAATAAAATAAAATAAAATAAAATAAAATAAAATTTAAACATTTACCAGAATTTTATAAGACCCTTGCATTATAAAATTACATCAATGTTCACATAGTTCTGGGATACTAAAGTCCATTGAGCTGTACACTTCAAATCGTTGAGTTGTACAGAATGTAAATAAAGCTGTATTTAACTCGATGCTACACAGAAGCGGAAGCATGCAAAAGGCCAGTAGCACGAAGAGAGATCCTCCACTACAACACTAGGGAGAGTTTCTTACCCATCACATTATCAAAATTCCCAGCTCTAGTAATACATGACATGGCCGAGAAATTGAGAAATAGGGAACAACAAGCATTCTGGTGGAGGGAGGCTGCAGAGCCTCTTGGAATACTTGAACAATGTCTCCGAGTGTGGAGAGGCTTATCCTCTGGGAGTCCCATTCCACTCCAGGGGGAAGACCTCAGGGAGGCCCGAATACATGTGCAAGAAGACACAGGGACACTGTTGAGAGGAAGCACCTGTTAGAGTGCAAACCGTTCATGGAGGTCAGGGTGAAATGTTATCACCTGGGTAAGCCTCAGGATATCCCTGGGGGACTGGCAGAGCACACTTCAGGTATGTCTGGATGGTTGCAGAGATGTGGCCTTAGGGTCTGTGCCTGGTCCCCAGTTCCTTCCTCTCTGGTAGTGTTTCCCAGCTCTGCTTCCTGGCCATCATGAACTGAATAGTCCTGCCTTGGAGCCAGCTAGCCATGAACCGAACTCCCCCAAACCATGAGCAAGATAAACCTCTGCTTTAAGTTGTAGGTGACAGGTATTGTGTCTTAGCAATGGGAAAGCTGACTAATGCCATATAAGCAGGTGGAAAAAGATAGATTCAAAGCACATAGTAGGGCCAGATACAGTGGCACATACCTGTAATCACAGCATTTGGGAAGCTGAGGCAGGAGGATCATTGTAAGTTCGAGGCCAACTTGGGCTACAAAGTGAGTTCATGGCCAGCCTGACCTGCACAGTCTTGATAGATATAGATAGATAGATATAGAAGCATGGAGTAGAAGGAATAAACCAGCTTGCAGACAGCCCCAGGGACATGACTGACACAGCCCCTGGCCAGCACAGTACAAGGAAAGATGTTCTATGCTAGTCGTTAGAAATATTCTGCACTGGTCCTTGCGTCAGGACCAGCTTGCAAACACAACTTTGGACAATTCACACACGCAGGGCAAGTTAAGTGCTTGGGAGACCCAAAGAAGCCTCCGGCCTCTGCCCTAGGGAAGAGCTGACAGGTGTATGTATCACTGTAAATCAAAGCAAAATGTCTGGCAGTCAGGAGGATCTGGACCAGGGCAGCACTCAAGGAGTTCGGGAGAAAGATAATGAAGCGGACGTGCGGCTCACATTTGGAGAAATGCAGGGAGCTCTGTCCCTAAAGCAGGCAGCCTGCCGAGCTCACAGGCCTGCGGGAGAGACAGCCAGCCGAATCCAGGACCCCGTGCGTGCGGCAGGGACAGGCGGAGGGAGTGGGCACGGAGGGCTGCCCAGCGGGGAATCACGGCAGGAGGAACCTGTGTTTCCAGTGTGTGGTGCGTGGGCTCAGCCTGCTGTGCTGATGTCACCCCGTCAGGTGGCTCAGGGAGGCAGCAGACACCACTGGGGCAGATTGAGAGGGGTCTACAAGGCCCAACTCAAGTGTGCTGTCGGATACCTGGAGCACACCAGGGGACAGCGCCCATCAGCACAGGCCACTGTCCAAGTGACATTCAGGGAGGAAAGAGTTGCACAGAGCAGGGCTCCCTGTGCAGGGGCGAGAGCCACGGGCTGGGCAGGGCAGGTGTGGCGGCTCCTACTCAGGGCTAGACACAGTGGCAGGTGTCCCTTAGGGTTACAAAGTGGGGACACAGGGTCAGATGCCCATTAGATCATCGAGGAGGGGACACAGGACAGGAATTCCTTAGGATCATGATGGGACAGGGAACCCCTTTGGAAGTGTTCATCTCCAGCTGTCCATATGAGAAAAGGGCACATTATATCATTCAGAAGTTTCCTGTGGGTGGTTTCTCTCCGTGACCATGAACCTGGGGGTTTCCAGGAGGCAGTTCTCTGTCCCTGGCCACGGCTTCCTCTGGCCTCAGCCAGGCAGTCCCTCGTCCACCATCCTCCCCACACACAGATCTCCAGAACACAATGGCTCCATGTGAAGGCTGTGCTTTTCACAGGCCCGAGCCCTCTGTGGTATTAGTACTGCACACCTGAACAAACACCACACAGGTTGACCCAGTGCTCCAGACATCGCCCGTGTCGTCACCTGGGTCATTGCCCAGCAGACAGAGGGAGGTGCAAGGGCCATGTCCTGCTGGGGAGACAGTGTTTGGGGGAGCCTGTGTCAGACCAGTGAAGGGAACCAAGTGTCCAAGACTCTCAGTAGTCTGGAGACAAAGCCATCTAAGCTCCATGCTGTGGTCAGTTTTCAGTGATCGCACTGTTTCGGAGCGATTGTACTGGAAGGTTACAGCTGAAATCACCCGAGTTTTACTCCCAGAGTCTCCTAAGCTGCAGGGCGACATGGTTTTCACCTAAGGTTTCCCACTTCTCCTTTACGGTTTTCACTTGAGGAAACTTAAAAATTATGTCATCCAAAGACAGCGGGGTTGCCTGTCTCCTCACTATGTGGACATCAAGAGACACAGAGAAAGACCCGTGAGAGCTCTGGGGCGGAAAGGCAGCTGTGCGGAGGCCACACAGACCCTGGGACACTGGCCATGTGATTCGGCAGAGCAGAGCCACCCCCACAGGAGCCAGGTGGGCGAGAGAGCTCTGGAGCCCACAGAGCCCCAGCTGCTGTGACCCAGGTGGCATCCAGTGTCTTAGGAGAAGTGGCAAGGGTGAGGACAGGTGTCCGCGTGGAGACTGGGCCACAGGGAGCCCAGTACAGTGGACACGGTGCCTCCCATCTGCCGGAAGGCATTGTGTGGCCTGGAGCACGGCACCCCTGGAGCCTTGCTCTCAGCCGGTGTTTGCCAGGTCTGTCTCAGCACAACGTCTCCTGTTCCGGAATGTGAGGGGTCTGGAGAACGGGCCCTTGTGGTTCACAAGGCAGGAGCTGTAGGATGGGGTCAGGAACGTGAGCAGTTACAGTGACGATAGTCACTGAGAAAGCAAAATGTGGGCGGCAAAGATAGTCATGCTCCGCGAGAGGTCCTGGAGGAGCGTGACCATTTCTGTATCAAGGACTCTGCGATGAGCTGAATGGGGATGCCCCCCACCAAAAGGAAGCTCTGTCTGAATCCTAAACCCCAAACCCGGGGACTGCAGATTCTTGTGCAAAGGGGGTCTTTGCAGATATAATGAAGTGAAGGATCTCAAAATGAGATGATCCTAGATTTAAAATGCACCCTAAGTCTGGTGACAGGTGTCCTCATAAGAAGAAGAAGGGACACAGACTCAGAGGGAACAGTCACAGACAGAGGCAGAGACTGGAACGATGGGGCCCCCAGTGGAGGGACACAAGGAGTGCAGTAGCCACTAAAGCAGGGACAGAGCAATGCAATGGATTCTCCTCCAGGTCCTCCAGAAGGAACTGACCCTGGCGCCATCCTGATCTCAGATCTCTGGTTCTATTGAAAAATAAAGATCAGAGAATTATTGCAAGTTTGAGGCCAGCCTGGGCTACAAGTGAGCTCAAGTCCAGCCTGAACTGCATAGCGAGACCCTGTCTCAAAAAGACAAAAAAAAAAAAAAAAAGCTGCTTCTGCGCTGACCCCCAGGAGTGCCAGTCTGCCAAGTGCAGCAGCCCTTGCATGGCTCTTGGGTAGAGGTCAGGGGAGATGGACGGCGTTGGTGAGGGGATCTCCAGGCTCATGTTTTGAAACCCACCCTATGTTTGCTTCCAGCAGTAACACGTGACACTTTGCTACTTCTCAGAAACCCTTGCTCCAAAGATGCTGATGTCGCAGACAGGGACAGTGGCCCTGGCAGGAAAGTAGGTTCCTCCCTGCTTATCCCAGGAGAGGTCAAGGGTGACCCAGGAAAAGGCGCCTTCTCCTCCAAGTCACACGGCCCGTGGTGGCTGTGGGTCAGAAGACAAAGTGCTGTACAAGTTCCACAGCTCTGGACAAGCAGGCCAACATTTTCCCCACACTGGAGATGAGCTGAAATTCTGTTTTTAAAAGGCAGCACTGCCATGGAGCCTTTAGATGGGGTACTTTTACTAAATACTTTTCTGGGCCCACACCTCGGAAGATTAACCTAGTGTGGGTCTCCTGAGCCCATCCCCATCAGAGGAGCAGGCAAGGGATGCTATCATCCTAGACCACTCTGCCCTGCTCTCTCCCCAGTGCATGGCACCCCTGTGACTTATGCCCCAAACAATTATCTGATGTGCATATGTGCATTCATAGCAGCTCCAAGGGGCAACAGCCCAGTAAGTGTCCTCATGGGTGATGGATAAATACCCATGGTCCGTCCACATGGTGGGACACCACTCTGCCTCTAGATGGAATGAAACAGATACATGTGACCATGTAGAGATACCGGGAGGATGTCATGCCATGGGAAATAAGCCAGACAGGGGACAAACATAGCCTGGTTCCACTGACACGAGGGACCAACAACAGGCAAATTCACAGAGACAGAAAGTAAGATCTTAGGTCAGGCGTGAGCCATCCCAGCGCTCAGGAGGCTGAGGCAGGAGGATTGCCACGAGTTCAAGGCCAGCCTGGGCTACGTAAGTGCATTCAAGGCCAGCCTGTGGTACATAGCGAGACCTTGTCTCAAAAAAATGAAATGAAACAAAAAAAGGTTACTGGTACTCTTTCAATGACAAAGTCAATCTTGTGGAAATGAAACACCCGACTCTGAAGTGCTGGGTCAGCAGGTACCCAAGGAACATGGCTTGGAAAAGTGAAACTGCTATTTCCTGGAACTGGTCAGAAAATAATAAACCGGGTGCAAAGATGCTTCCCTTGTGTTGGAGAATTAAAGGCGAGCATTCTTTGTTCAAAGTTTGGAGGAGCTGAGAGAGAATATAAAGATCAGTGCATGTAATTCTGTCGCTTCCTTGATTCTGTTCACTTGCCCCGCTGTCTCCCTGCTCTCCAGCACTGATGCACTGCAGGGTGTCTCCCTGTTAAAGCTGGCTTCAGTTTTCACGATGACAAAAGATCCTTGTAGGAAAATTTTATAAAGGCAGATGAAAGCAACAATAAAAATTCCCTGAGATTCAACCATCTGATATGAGCACAACATTTGGTTAGCATTTTGCAAATCCTTTGCTGTTCTAGCGGCTGTAGACAGATAAATTAGACATCTAGGCAAAACCAAGGAGAGAGGAAGAGAGAGAGAGAGAGGAGATGACAGGCAGGTTAGATGTGCTAGAAATAAATAGACGGACAGAACAGACGTAAAATTTACATACATAAATTCAAATTATATTTGCCCTTTTTTTAATTTGGCAAGAGACCAAGAACACAGAGACCTTTCTGTGTTCATATAGCATAAAAAATTACATATAACATATTTCATATATATCTCATCCTAATACCCAGTACGAATATCAACAGTACTTCATTGAGCCAGGCCCCTAGTACTGTTCACTGCAGCTCTTTCTAACCTCTCCCCCCAATAAACAGTGCCGCCATGATCCTCCTAAGCCACACAGCTTTGCAGAACTGTCCTCTAAGATCCATCTAGCTCTACGGTTAATCTGTCAAAGCATGGGCCCTGGAACTCGCCAAGATGCCGTGATCTCACGGCTGTGCCCCTGCCGGGCTGACACATGGAAACCAAACGCCCAGGCAATGACACTGAGAGGTAAAGGCTGGAGGGGCACTGGGTGGTGGAGGCTTCACCCCATGAACAGGACCGATGCCCTATCAAGGAGCCCCAAGGGACCTTTGGTCCCTTTACTGTATGAGGACACAGAGAAGACTTGGTCCTTGAGGAACAGGTCCTCAGCAGACTCCAAATCTGCTAGTGCCTTGATCTCGGGCTTCCAGCCTACAAACCTGTGAGCAAAACGGCCTTCTCATCTTACAGATTACACGGTCTAAGGTATTTTCTTACAACAGCCCCAACTGACAGAGGCATATTTTCAAGCTGCTTTCCCGAAGTGTTGTGAAAATATTCACTCCCACCAGTGGCACAGGAGAGGCCTGTGACCCTGCACCCTCGTTGGCACCCAGCGTGTCGTGCAGTTGTATGCTTACCAACCTGATCAACAAAGGCTTCTCACTGCTATCTGCCCTTAGCTTGGCACACTGGGGTGAGCATGCCCCCCACACTCTAACAACTGACCAGATTACTTCCTCCTGTGTGAATTCCCTATGTTCATCTGTTGCTCACCAATAGAATCGCTCTTTGTTATTAATTTGTAGGTTTTAAAGTACACCTTTGTTCTTCTTCTGTCCTATGCTACAATTGTGCCTTCTGTTTGTCAGTTTAATATTGTTGGCAGTGCTTCTGTTTTGTTTCATGTACATAACTTTCTGATACTTTGCAAAGCAAGCTTGTCGCTTCTGTCTGCCTAGACTTCGTACTATGTTCATAAGAGACTCTCCCACCCGAAGATTAGAGATCATTCATCCATATTCTCCCTCAGCAGTTCTGTGCTTGTGTTATACACACAAATATTTCACTTCCTCTTGAATTTATTCAGATACAATAAGCAGAGCACAAGTCATACTCTTCATCCCAGGCAGACAACCATTTGTCTCAGTTTCTTAGCTGAACAGACTGCAGCCTGCTTTAAAACGTTTCTTCCAGCAGTCAAGTGTGGTGGTACATGACCGTAATCCCAGCACTGGGGAGGCTGAGGCAGCAGGGTCGCTGCAAGTTCAAGGCCAGCCTAGACTATATAGTGATCTCAAGACCAGCCTGAAGTAAAGAGGGAAAGCCTGACTCAAAGAAAGAGAGAGAGAGAGAGAGAGAGAGAGAGAGAGAGAGAGAGAAGACACAAAACGCTTTCCCCAACAGTGAGGGAGGGGTATACCAGACGCTTCCTACATTTTCCCTTTTCCCTTGCTCTAGCCACCTTCCCTGCTTCTTACCAACAGAATGTAGGTTGCAGTGGCTTTAGATGCTGCTCCTGACACCTCAGGTGGGTGGGGCAGACCATGTGGGCCCAGCTTTCCCCCCACCAACTGCACCCAGAACCTAAGCAGACATCCAGAACATCATGTAAGGACTCTGGAAAGCCAGTAACCGCAGGTGGATCTTTCAGGGAAGAAAACTAATTGTCTAAGAACTAGTGTTAGGTAATGGGCTTCCTGGGATTTTCCCTTCCAAATTTCCAGGAACCTGAACCCTGGAACCAGGCCAAGAGTGTGGACAGAACAGGAGAACCCTGCACCCAAGGACAGGAAGGGTGTCTGAGGGACCCACAGGAGGGGAAGCCCCCTTTCTACTGGTTCCTTTTCTCTCTCGTGGCCCCGCCTCAGAGTCAGTCCTCCTACAGGTGCCACAGCCGTGGGAGATGGAAACAAACGTCCAGCAAAGCACTTCTTTTCAGCAGAGGAACTAGCGGAGGGGGTCCTGGGGTAGAGAACCCTTATTATTTTTCTCTATCTTTTCTTTGTCCTTCACACCAGGGTGGACACAGTTGTAAGAACTTTGAAACAGCAGTGCAGGAAGGTTAGGTCTACCTATCTAGCCAGAACCTTTGGGGAAGGGCCCACAGGGGATGAGGAGGCTGTACAGTGAGATCCTTCAATCTGTGAGTGAAATGCAGGTCTCACTCCCAAAGTAGACATGTGAAAAGTGAATCTAAAGGCACAGAGCCATGCCACGTCTGGAAAGGTGCCCAACATCTCCAACCGTCAGGGAAACAGCCAAAGCCACAATGAGATTGTCGCCTCACCTGTGTGAATGAGAAGGATGAAAGAACAAAGATAACAAAGCTTGGCAAGATGCGGAGAAGCTGAACTTCCTGTCCGCTGCAGGAAATGTAAATTAGTTCAGCCTTACAGAAAACAATGCAGATGCTTCAAAAAGTTAGAGCTCCTGTACGACCCAGCAGTTCCTCTTCTGGGTGTTTATGCAAAGTCATTAGAATGAAATCCAGAAGAGATGTTTATATCTCCATGTTTATTGCTGCATTATCCACAACAGCCAAGGCATAGAAGCCAACTAAATGTCAATCCACAGAAGAATGGATGAAGAAAGGCAGTGTATATGTACAGTAGGACACGACTCAGAAAAGAAGGAAATCCTTCCAGTTACCAGATGTAGATGACCTCAGGGACATTACACTAAGTCAAATAAGCCATACAAGAAGGGCAAACACTACACGATCTCCCTGACATGATGACACTGTAATAGCCAAACTCATAAAAGCAGAGATGCGATGGTGGTTCCCAAGGGTGAGGGAACCAGGGAAAGGAGACATATCGGTCAAAGGGAAGAAAGGTTCAGTTATGTGGGATAAATAGTCGTGAAGAGCTGATGTTCTCACACACACAGAGCGCTGTGAGCTGATGGATACGGTAATTAGCTTGACTGTAAAACCCATTTCATGAGGTACGCGTATTCCCAGACACCACATAGTACAGCCTTTACCTGCCAAGTACACCTGTGCAAAGCTGGCGTGTGAGGAATAGAGCAGACACTTCAATCTAATGCAAGGAAATGAATGGTCAGATGTCCATGAACAAACAAGGGGGAGAATATTAAGGCATCTGAAAGAACAGAGGGAGAAAACAGAGAAAGATAAACAGAAAACTAATGATAAACCATGTCATCAGGTGCACATAGTCAATACACTATGATGATCAGATAATATCAAAATAAAATATCCAATTTCATGCTGCTTTCACTTCAAATGCAATAATATAAATAGGTTAAAAGTTAAAGGACGGACAGCGGTATATCATGAACGCAATGAAAAGACAGCTATGCATAAAGTTAAACACAGGGTTACTGGAGGGACCACCGATTCTTTTCCTAGAATTTCATACCCAAGAGAAACGAAAACATACATCCACACAACAATTTTTGGAGAAATGAGTCCAATATGGATTATCAGTGTAAGAAAACTAACTCGCCATAAAGAGCAGCAAAGCATTTATCACTGCTGTGGTGTGACGGACTCCTGAAAACATGGCACTCAGTGGAAGAAGCCAGCCATGGAAGACCACAAATGGTATGATATCATTTGTGTGAAGTGTCAAGAATTGCAAATTTAGAGGGAGAAAATACCAGAGTGGGTGCCTGAAGAGAGGCAAAGTAGGGGATTGGATGCTAATGAGTATAGAGTTTCTCTGGGGGCACAAAACTGGGTGTGAGATTTTCATACCCTGTGAATATACTAAAAAACACTGCCTTACACACTTTAAATGAATTTGGTATGTGAATTACATGTTGATAAATCTAGATATTTAAAATTAAAAGGGCAAGAGTGGCTATATTGTTCTTCAACAAAGTAGATTTTGAAACAAAGAAAATTAACAAAGGTAAAGAAGAATAAAATATGGTGATTAAAAGCTCAGTGCATCAAGAAGATACGATGATCATAAATGTGTATGCAATAACAGGGCTTCAAAATGCATAAGAAATAAATGAAGAAATGTAAATAAATTTCAAAATTGTACTTAAAGACTTCAACACTCCTCACTCCATAACTAGTAAAACAAGTAGATGGAAAATCAGCAGAAACACGGAAGACCTGAACAATGCTAGCCACCAACTTGCCCCAATTAACAACTGTAGAGCATTCCACCAGTGAGAGCAGGATACAGTGTCTTTTCACGTTCACATGGACTTTCATCAAGACAGACCATATCCTGAGTCACATAATCTTAAAGAATTATTAAAAATGATTCCAAATACTTGAAATCACACGAAGTATGTTCTGTGGCCATAATGGAATTCCACCACAAATTGGGGACAGGAAGAAATTTAGAAATCCCCAAGTATTTGGAAATTAACCAACACACTTCTAAATAATCCCTAGGCCAAAAAGTAAATCATAAGGGAAATTATAAAATACTTTGAATGGAGTGAAAATGAAAACATAACTTATCAAAATTTGCAGGACACAAGTAAAACAGTGTTTAAAGAGAAGTTTACATTGTGATGCTGGAAACGGAACTAGTTTATAAATAAATAATCTAAACTTCCACCTTCAGAACCAAGAAAAAAGAAGCAAAATTAAACCCAAGGCAAGCAAGTGGGAAAAGCTAATAAAGATTAAAACAGGAATGAATGAATGAAATTGAAAACAAAACCAAAAGGTAAAATCAAAAATACCAAAAGCTGGGCCAGGGACGTTGCTTAGCAGCACAGAACCTGCCTGGCAATCACAAAGTCAGGAGTCCAATTCCTGGTACAAAAAAAAAAAAAAAAAAAACCTAGTTCTTTAAGAGTATCAAGAAAATAAATAAACCTCTAGCTAGAATGACCAAGAGAAAAAGAGAAAGGACAGAAAATGCCAAAATAAGGCCTATCATACAGATCCGAGAGACAAAAAACGGATAACAAAATAACATTTCAACAATTTCTATGATAAGTTTGACATTTGGAATGAGATTGACCAGCTCCTTCAAGAACAGGACTACCAAACTCACTCGGTGTGAAACAGGCAACCTACATAGTCCTGCATCTATGAAAGAAATTGAGTTTGTCCTTTAAAATCTTCCAAGCAAGAAATTTCAGGGCGAAATGGTTTCATTAGAAAACCTACTAAATATTTAATGAGGGAATAATATAAATTCTACAATCTCCTCCCGAAACATGAGAGAAGGAAACACTTCCTAAGTAATTCCATGCAGCCAATAGTAGCCTGATACCAAAGCCTACGCAAAACCATACAAGAAAGGAAAACCATGGACCAGTGCCCCTTGTGAACATAGACAATAAAAATCCTCATCAAAATATTAGGAATTCAAAGCCAGCAGTAGGGTAATACACCCTTATCAAGGTGAGTTTATCCCTGAAAGAGGAGGTTGGACCAGCATTAGAATGTCAGTCAATGTTTTCCACTATATCAATGTGAGCCAATCAATGTGATCCACTACATTAACAAACTAAAGAATAAAAACCACACATTACCTTCACAAATGCAAAAAGTAATTAAACCTAACAACTATTTATGATTTTAAAAAATAAACTCTCAACAAAGTAGAAATATAAGGGAGCTTCTCTAATCTGGTAAAAGACATGTAATAAAAACCTACAGCTAGCCTTTAATTAATGCTGAACAGTTGAATATTTTCACTCTACACTCAAGAATGAGGCAAGGCTGTTCACATTAGAGAATTGAAAATATATGTCCAGCCAAAACCTGTACACACATCTTATAGCAGCCTTATTCATGATAGTTAAAAATCAGAAGTAACCCAATGTCTTTCCACGGATAAATAGTTAAAGGAGGCCAGGTGTGGTGGTACACACCTGTAATCTCAGCACTTGGGAGGTTGAAGCAGGAGAATCACTGTGAGTTCAAGGCCAGCCTAGGCTACATAGTGAGACCTTGTCTCAAAAAAAAAAAAAAAAAGAATAAATTACTAATACAACAACTTGGACGAATCTGAAATACATTAAGCTAAGGGCACAAGCAGACACAGAAGGTTACATTCTATAGGATTCCATTTATCTGACTCTCTAGAACAGCAAATGGTAGATGAGAACAAATTGGTGGCTGCCACGGATTAGGCTGGGGGAGGCCTGATTTCAAAGGAGAAGGAACTGGGTTGACCTGCCTGCCTCCCTGTGTGCCAGTTCACAACACTATGCACTTGTCAGAACTTAGACACCAAAACAAGTAGATTTTCTTCATGTAAATTTATATAAAAATTTCATGAAAGACACACACACAAACACACACACACTTCCCCGCTAACTCCCTACATGTAGTCTTACAGATTATCTCAGTCTTTTCTCATGCTGGAACAAATATCCAGCCCTCAGGCCTTCGCTGGCTGGCTCCAAGGCAGGAATCAATGCGGCAGAGGGGCACAGCGAGGGAAGAGCTGTTCACACTGAGGGCTCCAGGGGAAGGGGAGCAAAGGGAGGAGCCAGGGAGGGAGATGCGCCCTTCCAGGCCGTCACCTCGGTGGGGGGCTTCTTCTCAGCAGCCCCCACCTCCTAACATCACACGTAGCTAGAACGCCATGAGTCAATCATCTTGGAAAATCCCTGCCTGTGTGTGCATGAGGCTCTTGGAGGACATCTAGGTATAAACCACAGCACAGATCTACTTTAGGGCACTTTTTTTCCTTAAGAAGAAAGAAAAGCTCATCAGTAAATTGCTTGAAACTGCATGGAATCTATAATCTACAGAAAACTGGAACATCTTCAATAGTAAGTCTCTGGACCCAAGAAATAGCCATGCTGATGTTCCTGAGTGCACAGAATCTTCAATGTTCTCCACTTGTGATCTTGCATATTTTTTGCATGATTTCCCCTAGTTTTTTGAAAAATCATTTTGCCATAAATGTTGCATTTGTTTGCTGTTATGAATGAAATGCTGCCATTTCATGTTCAGCTTTTGTGGTTTCAAAGGGACAGATTCCTGATTACTTGATTTACAGTTGGTCCCACCTGAACCCCACTGCCACCATCACAAACGTCAGTCACTGAGAAGACAGAGTTGTATTTGCTTACATCATGCACCAATGGTGACTGTTTCTCACTGTCTCTGTCAGACTTCCCCTTTCTAAGTTCGATGAATAACACTTCGAAAACAGTGATAAGCAATCTTACTTTTATTTTCTAAGTTTCACCCACAAGAGGTTAAACAGCTGTTCAGTTTTTATTCTCAGCCCTTGCTTTTCCTGCCCCAAGAGATAAACCTGTATACTCTTATGTCACCAGCAGTCTTCTATTTATTAACACTGAGTGTCTTGGTCACCCTGAACATTAAAGAGGAGAAAGCAAGTCATCCCCGGGTCATACCACCCTAACCAGTGAACCGTGGGCACTCTGCGCTGCTCCCTACGCAGGCCCTGTACACTTTTTAATGAGGGTGTAATCATAATCCCCAAATTTCTGTTGAAAGGGCAAAAGCAGTTCCTGGACTTTATATCCAACTCTGTGCCTCAAGGGCACGGCTGGCATGTCTTCCACTCTGGCTATCAAAAGGATGAGGGAAGGTGGCTTGATAACAGGAAAGAACTGTAGCCCATGCTACAGACTCCTTGGTAATGGGAAAGAATTGTGGGGCAACCAGGAAAGGAAAGAAAAAAAGAAAAAAAAACTAGGCTTCCAGAGCTGGCTTCACATTTCCTCAACTTCCCCAGAGCTGACGCGGTTGCAAAGGAAAGAGGGATAAGGACAGCTTGGCAGCATCCCTTGGTCTGAGCCAGACAAGATATCAAGTCCAGGAGAGCTGACCCCAGCTCTGCTGCTGCAATGAACCAACTATGTCACCTTGCAAAGATCAACCTCCTTTAGTAAGACGAACAAGCTGAGCACTCGGGATGCTGCAGCTCTAACTTTGCATAGCTGTTTCGTCAGAAATACAGGGTAACTGGAACAAGGTTCAGCCATCACAGCAAGAAAAATGAGAAGCAATTCCAGGAGACTGAAGACCATAAAATCACATGCTCTTAGTGTGGGAAGGGCCATAGGGTGACCTAACGTAACTTCCCACTCTGCAGGAATCCCCTCAGTAACATCTTCACAGTATTTTCAATTGCTCTGGTAGTAACAAATTTGCTATCTTGTCCAGCAGTTTTTGAAGAATTTAGAATGTCTAGGAAACTTTATTAAATTGAGATGAGATCAGTTCCTATTCAACATTTGCCTTACTTACTTTTCTCATTGCTGAGACAGAATACTCAACACTCAGAGTCAAAGGGAGAAAGGTGTATTTAGCTCACAGTTTGTATAGATTTCAGTCCATAATCACCTGGCTCCAAGGCAGGGTGACACTGGGCAGATGAGCAACAGTTCAACCTGGCAGAAGACAGCAAAAGCGACAAGGGAAAGGAAGACAAGCCTCTTTCTGTCCCTTATATTATATCCAGTCTATAAGGATTGGGGTGGGGCCAACCCAATCAGTGGACTGATCCAGCAGTCATCCAACCCTTAATCCCAGCACCCTTAACCCCAGCACTACACCACCAGTCAGTCACGTACTTTAGATTCAGCTATATGTGGTTTTGGGAGGACATCCAAACACAAGCCATAGCAACACTCAAAAATTGCAATAGGAGTGCCAGGCACAGTGGCATACACCAGCAATCCCTGCAGAAGATTAAGGCAGGAGGATCTTTTAAGCCCAGGAATCTGTGGCCAGGGAGACACTGTCCAAATTAAAAAAAAAAAAAAATTAAAGATAGATTTGGGGTTAGTAGTGTAGATCAGTAGTAGAATACATACTTTGGGAGAGTACATGCTCACATTCTGTCCATGCACGAGGAACTGGTTCAATTGCCAACGCTGCAAAACTTCTATAAATAGAAAGAAAATGAAAATAGAAAATGCCGAGGAGCTCTCACATGTAGTAATATAGAATGCAGCTCTTCTGTCCAACACATAGCTAGCTACCCTTCTTTGACAGACTGTGAATTCATCAGCATTTGGTGAACTACAGCCATGTTTATAAAAGAATTTCTTTAAGTACAGCATATTACCACATGGATTTAGGTAAGAAATCCATTCTATATGTGGTCTATGGAAATTATGTTAATAAGTGTCAGGTTCATAGCCCCAGGTTACATCCCAAAAGACCTATTGCAGTTGTTTTTTTAGTTTAAAAAATGACCGGTAGAATGTTGGCTAAATTCTCAGGCTAATCCCGAAGAAAACATTGGTAAGCTTGCAATGCCATCTTCTCATCATTGTATTAAGCCAAACAGAGGGAAGTGAGCAGTAGCGGTCAAATGTCGTGCTCGCTTTCTATTGCTCTTACAACGAATTGCCAAAAACACAGTGGCGCAAAACAACACACATTTATCCTCTGAAAGTTCTAGAGTTCCCATGTGCAACACAGGTCCCACATCCACCAGGGTGTCACGGGGCTGAATTCACTCAACAAAGCAACAGAGGAGAACCTGTTCCATTGCCTTTCTCAGCTTCCAGGGGCCACAGCATGGACAGGGCTTCAAGGTGCACCCATTGGTCATGGTCCAGCACTTGACACCCTGCATGGATGTTGAGAGGTAGTGGGGTCTTTAAGGGGCGGGGCCAAGTGGGTGGAGACTGGGAATTTAAGAGGAGTGGGTCTTCTCAGAGAGCAGGCAGTTCTGTAGCGCATCCCTCTCCTTCCAGTCTCTACCGGAAGCATCCCAATGCGGTCCTTGTGGTCAATCTGCCATGTTGTTCACCAGGCCAGTGTCTGCTGCTTGCTCCTTCCAACCACAGAATGTGAGCCGAGTGACTGCCTTGCTTCTAAAGTACCAAGCCCTTAGTTCCATGTTTACTACAGCAACCCGTGCATCCCTTAGCAGACAGCCCTTCCTCAGAGCCCATGGTCTCAAGGGAGCTGGGTGTTCCCACCTCGTCCATTGCTGAGGGTCCTAGGCATGTACCGGGACACCTGGCCAGTCCAGAGAGGCTCTACCAGGGTCTGCTGACAAGCACCCTTCCTTCCCTTTGCCACCCTCAGAGGCCCAGAGATGGAGCTGTGGTCACCATGGGGACCCTGCTCCTGCCTACAGCATTGACTTGGCTGTGAGACCTTGAGGAGGAGGAAAATGGGCAAGTACAGGCTGTCCCGTTGATACTGGGGGGCTCTGGGGGCCTTAAGAATGTCCTGCTGGAGCTCAGTCCTGCCTCCATGTGTTTGGAAGAGCCCACCCTCTTCCCTGTGCTAGCCCAGCCTCTGCCTGTTGAAGGACTTCGTGGGTGGTCTCTACTCGGCAGTAAAAGGAAGAAAGGACCAGCTTCTCTTGAAATAAATAGACAAAACTGCAAGGAAATCAAGAAAGAAGGAGTCTGAAAGTGTGTCCCCAAGAAGGTGGCAGAAGTGGGAGGCTAAAAAAGGCTGAGGACAGAGAACAGTGTGCTGAACAGAAGGGGATCAGGGGCGCCGCCATGAAGCTCCCACCCCTTCCCAGACATTCACTTTTAGGAGAGGGTGTTTCACACTGGGCTTGGGTCACAAGCCCCAAGGCTTTATTCTCCTTTCCCATGTTTACAGACCAGAGTTCAGACTTCTGAAGACCCTACTGGGCCAGCACTGAGCAATGACTTAAAACTTGTAAATAGCTTCAGCTGTGAATGAGGGATGATTAAGATTCATCACACAGGGACCTGAAACCTCAGAGAGAGCAAACAGTGTAATGAGAAAAGCGACAGAACCTGTATTTCCTCCAGATGCCAGCTCTGTGTCCTTTCTGCAGTTTATTATGCAGTGCTGGGGATGGAACCTGGGGGTTCACATAGACGTGCTCCACCACTGAGCTACATACCACCTTCCTTTCCATGCACGAGGGTCCTTTCCATGGGTCTTAAAGGGCAGTTCTAGAATGGTGGTTTAGCAAAACCAGTCTGGACATTCTTCATAGTTTTGGGAGCTGAAAGAGCCCTTCTCTTATGCATAATAATGCCACTACAGTGACTGGGGTTCTCTTAAAGGTCTTAGAACAACATCAGCTCCCCTCACACACTGTCACTTTTCCTACTGATCTTGGAACCATGGAAGTGTGGGAAGTCTTGGTCCCACACTGCTCACACGGACATGTCATAAATGTGTCACACATGAGAGCGGAACACAGTAGGAGACTGCCTGTATTTTTCTGTGGGCATCATAGACTAAATGGAATATGCAGCTATGAAAACCATGTTTAGAGTAGTGAAAATATAAATACATTTTTAATCTTTTTCTTTACATTATTATTATTATTATTATTTGTCTTCTTTGCTACATTTGGTGCTGTTTTCCAAAGAGTAAAGTATGTCTTTTCTTAGTAAAATCAAAATAGAATCTGGAAATAGACTCCTACATACATGACCCAAGCCAACTAAGTGAGAAATCATCTTTCCAGTAAATAACATTACACACTATATTGGGCATATGTAGGAAAAAATGAATCACACTCTTCTTTCGTACATTAAAATTAACTCAAAATTGGCTTAAGACACATTGAAGAGCTGGAACTATAAAACTTCTCGGAAAAAATTTACATGACTTTGTATTAAGCAAAAACTGCTTAAATAGGACACACCAAAAAACACAAAGTATAACAAAAAACTTGATAAATGAAGACATTATAAGAGTTTAAAATTTTGGTCTTCAGATGATACTGTAAAGAAAATGAAAAGGTAAGCCAAAACATAAAATGAAATTACAAAACACCTGACAAAAGCTAATATTCAGAATATATCAAGAACCCTGGGGCTGGGGATGTAGCTCAGCGGCCATAAGCACTTGCCTGGCAAGCCTAAGGTCGTGAGTTTGATTCCCAGTACTAAAAAAAAAAAAAAAAAAAAAAGACCTCTTGCCAATTTGATACAGAAAAAACCTGACTTTTTAAATGGTCAAAGGATCTGAACAGACACCTCACTGGAGTAGATAAGCCTATGAAAACATCATTTGGTCATTAGGCAAACACACATTAAACCGTGAAGAAACACCCTACCAGTCACTAAAATAGTTACAATTTTAAAAACTGACAATTCCAAGAGCTGGTGAGGATGTAGAGTAACTAAACACGTTGCTGGAGGGGGTAGAAATAGTGCCAGCTGTTTTGAAAAAGGGTTTGATAAATCCTGGAGAAGTTATACTTACAACATAAACCAGGAACTGCACTTATTGGGATTTACCCAAACACACAAGAACCCTAGAAAACAGAAAGCATGTGTCCACATCGATGCCGACAGACTAATGTTTCTACTGCTTTATTTGGGTGTCATAGCCAGGCCACAGTCCATAGGTCCATCAGCTGGTGAGAGGAAAACGGTGGGGCAATAAAAGGAGCCAGCTACCTGTACAAGCAACAGTATGGATGACTCTTGAAAGATCACAGCAAGTTTTAAAAGCCAGACCTAGAAGACCGTACTGTAAGACCCCATTCACCTTGCAGTTATTTAAAAGGTCCAAGTACAGTGACAGAAAGAAGACCAGAGGGTGCAAGAGCGGGGCCGGGGGGAAAGATTAACTACAGAAGAATACAAAGGAACATTTGGGTGATGGAAAAGTTCTGTGCCATGAACTGGTGGTTATGAAATTCCACATTTGTCAAAATTTAACCAAGTTGTACAGTTAAAATTGATGAAAGTTTATATATAAATTACACATTGACAGAGCTGACCTCCAAAGGCATCATGCAGTGGAAGCCACTGACAAATCTATAATTAAGGGCAAGTCCGCCTGTGTGGTCACTGAGACTGTCATGGGGAAATAGGGTTTCAGTTTTGTTTTGTCAAAGGATTCCTCTAAATCTAAGTGAACCAGAGCAAAACATTCTGTAGAATTTTCAGAGTTTTCCTGAAGCCTGTCCTGCCCCCACACTCCTGTTCCAACCTTGGTGGCTCCCCCAGGACATCAGCTGAGACTTAGTTTCATTTACCAGAGGGTTTTGATCACATGTTCAAAAGATTGCTCTCAGCCCCCATGTCAGTGTGTACTTTCCAAGCTGGTGCTCAGATGCGCTCCCCGGCCACCCCTTCCTTCTGTGCACGCTCTCAGGAGTGCTGGCCCTCTTCCTCTTTCAGATGGCACCTGGCTAAAATTTTCTCAAAGGGCAACCTTGGAAAGAGAAAGATCTTCCCTGGGTGGGGAAGGAATATATCTTAGCCAGGTACACAAACAGCTTAGATTCAGCTTCACAGGAGGCCTTATTTAGCCTTGGAAATAGCTTGGTGCACCCCAAGACTGCGTCTACCATCTTGCTCCAGTTGCTCACCCCAGAGGAAGAACTGCCCTGTTACCTGGTCTAGCAGGAGGCAGCTATTGTCAGCACTCCGCTTCTGTGATCGCAACAGAGATATTTAAAGCTTACTTGCCCTTCCTATAAGTGCCTACATCCAATGAGTTCTTGTCCCTGAGCTTCCTTGAACCACTAATTGAAGCTCAAAAAGGTAAGTGGGGCTTTTCCACAGGAGAAATGCCAAGGGGAGTGAAGGTGTTTTCAGTGAAGTCACCTGGGGATCCCAACCTTCATCCTTGGAGTTGCGTCAGGGCCTCTCTCCCTTAGCGGTGTCCGTGTCTGTGCCTTGGTCGTTCTTTGTGGTGAGAGCTGTCCTGTGCATTGTAGAGTGTTCTCCGCCCACTCCATACCAGCAGCAGCCCTGGTTGTGACAACCAAAACTGTCTCTACACATTGGCAAGAGTCTTCTGAGGGTACAAACCACCTCTGGTTGAGACCCACTGAGCTGTTTCTCCCTTTCGCTGCAGTCTCTTAAGTCTGGGGATGGGTGTGAGCGCAGTGGGTTTCCACGAGGTGGGGGGGCCCTTGCTCACACTGAGGATGCCTGGGTGGCACACAGCAGGTGGTGGCGGGCCACCACTCTTCCCTGCCAGACTGCCGCTCTCTTAGGGCAGCAGCACTCAGCCCGCCTCACCCCCCTGTGCTGGGAGTTGCCTGCTACCAGGAGACACTTTCTCTTTTGGATCCCTGCTGAAGGGTCTGCGGGCTTCACGACCGGGTGATTCAGTTTGGAGCAGCTTTGAAGCTAGGGAAGCAGAGGCAGTGAGGAGTGGGACCTGCAGTGACAGGAACCTGGGGAGTCCCTGAGACTGCAGATGACAAATGCAGCCCAGAAAAGCATCGGGCACACGCCTGTCTGGAGCAGTCTGCAGCACAGATAGGAACTTCCTTTACAAACATCCTGGTCCCTGGTTCTGACCCACTCCTGTCCTCAAGGGGAACGTCAAACAAGAGCTAGTCAGAGCTTATTAAAGGTCGCTGACAGCTACCTGCCTGTCTTGGTGGACCTATTGCAACCAGACCATGGGTCTCTTAAGACCTTCACACTCCCAGGCCTCCCCATCCACTGGGCACAGGCAGCAGCAGGCGTGACTGTCCCTTTGAAGGGAAGCTTGCATGTAGGGGCTGCCTGTTCACAGTGGGCCCTCACGAGGGACCCCATCTCAGACACGCCTCCCGGCATTCCGCACTCATACACACTCCCTCCTGCCCCGCACCACTCTACCACACTACAGTTTGCCTGTGCTCTGTGAAGAATGTTCTGGATGTTCTGACTGTCGACTCCTACCTCCCAAGCTGTTGCCCTCAGATCGCAGGAGTAGAAAAGAAAGAGGACAGGTCCCACGGCTTCGCAAGCCTTGCAAATACCAAGCCTAGAGAAAACACTCTTCCCTATCTTGGTGCCCAGCAGCTGGATGTGGCAAGAAATCTCCTTTTCATGACCACCTGTGGCCTCCCCGTGCCCCCGCCAGCAGTACGACATCTTTCCCTGCATCTTTCCTGTCAAAGCAACTGTCTCACATTCTTCTAACTTTAAGACTCCAGCACACATTTGATCATGTCACCACTGCATTAAGAAAAATAAAAACAGCCGGAAGGAAAGAAAGTGCAGCCTCCCTAAAGCCAGAGCTGCTCAACTGCGGGGCCAGTGGATCACCTGGAAGCAGGGTCTTCCCAGAAAGGTTCCTTCCTCATCCCCAAGGTGGCCTGCTGCTTGGCCTGGTCCTGCCTACAGCACAGGGTCACGTAAAGAAACCACACATGTAAGTGTGTTATCCACGTAGGATGGAAAGCCCCTGGGGTTAGAGGATGGTATCAGGGTTTCTTCCTCTCTTACCAGATAAATGCATGCTGTTGCCCACAGGGGAAAGAATGGATATAAAGAGAAAATGTTTGGCTTGAAGAGAATTCATCCAGCATCCCTTACAAGTCCTGGGGATACAGTGGTAAACAAGTGGAATTTCTGACAGACCTGGATATGGGACATCCACGCAGGATGACAAATTGTGTCGCTCGGGTGAAGGGCAGGAGGAGAAGGAATGGGGAGAGAGACCTAAGTGGGATAAAGTTGAGGATTCTGAGATGGCCGATTATTCTGGAGCATCCAGGTGGATCCAGAGTCCTCCCAGGGTCGGCACAAGGAGGGCAGGGAAAAATGGGATGATTGAAGTGGATGCAGAGAGGCAGATGTGAGGCTCTTGGTTCCGGTAGCTTGAGAGCAGAGCACGGAGCCCTGAGCCAAGGGTTGTGATGGCCTCCAGCAACCAGAAAAGGCAGAGAATCAGTTTCAACCTTAAAGCCCCTGTGGGAACAACACTGTCACCCCTTACTGTTAGCCCAGTGAGGCTTACCGGGATCCCGACCTCCAGATCTGTGAGAATGGGGACTGTTTCAAGGGAACCACATTTGTGGCAATTTGATGCGGGAGCCACAGGAGACTCATACAGGACTAAATGATTTCCGCTCTGATTCATTCCTTGAGTGACAGAGTTTTAGCATTTTTGCACTATCACACTTCTTTGACAAAATCACATACTAGTACAAGGCAGGAGGGTGACATACACCAAGTCAAATCACACATACAAATAGGAAACACACTGACAGTTGAGAAGTCTTTTAATTATTAGCAAGAATTCAGCAGGAAAGTTCTAAGGTTGTGGAATAGAAAAATCTGGAACCAAAAGAAGCACAGATGATCTCCTAGGACCTAAAACAAGCAGTTTATCTGAGACACCATAAACTGTGTCAGTTCAGACCAGTGGGCTCGCAAGAGAAGATGAAAGGTTGGCGAACAGGTCAGAGTCTCTGTATAAACATTCTAGGGCCGTTGCACATCACACTTCACACCCCTTGGGGTATGTCATAATAGATCCCATGCTGTGAGGACCAAAACCAGAAACATTCCTGTTTCCCATTAAAAGGTCCCGGCTCCCTCAAACTCAGAAAGGCTCTGAGGTGAATAATACAGGGAACGCTCTCAGATCGCTGAGTCCAGGTTAAACACAAGAAAATGCTACAGAGGGGCTATCAACAAGTCCCTAGGGATCAGGGGCATCTCTGTGACATGACCAGTTGGAGGCGGGCCTTGAAGGGTAAGTAAAATCTTGAATAGGCAGAGAAGGTGGAGGAGGACATCCACAGTGCTTGAAGCCTTTTGTAGAAATTAAAGGTCTGTTGGCTCACTCTGCTCATAGAACAAGAGGCTGTGCAGTGGGACCTTTTCAGAGGATGGCTACCACCAGCCGAGACCTTGGCCAACATGCAGGCCACGTCACAGTGTCATGCAGGTGATGAGGAATGGCTCCTTGAAGCTCTGCTCCAAGGCAAGTCACTGTAGAGGATGTAGACTAGTCAAGAGACTTTCCTTTACAGATGACAAGTTAAACTAGCCCGATGGAGACTTCATGGCCTTGCATAACTGAAAAGCTAAGGGTTGGGAGGTTTTAGGCATGGCTAGATCCTAGGACCTCAACTGATGGCATCAGGGCACAATATGTCCCCTTCATCACTAAATAAACTCATTTTGCCTTCAGGAAACCTGGGATCTAGCAGCTCCAGACAAACCTATTTGCCCATTGAGCTTTCTCAGTAGGAAGACAGCATCTTTGCCAAGAACTCTAACAGAAAGGTCTGGAGTAGCTTGATGTGAGTCTTAAGGCATTCTAGATGCCTTCCCACCAAGGGCAAATGTCCTCCTTCCCTGAGGAGCTTACACTGACATTTGGGTAGTCACACACTGAATAGTCCCCATGAGGCCTGGCTTCCTCCTGGAGAGATGCTGTATTATGGTTCCTGAAAACCTGAATTCCCCAAAGACAGCAAAGAGGATGCAGATGGGAAGGTCCCTGGACACTGCCATGTGCCAACCTCATTCCCCACACACAAAAAATCAAATTTCCAGAAAAGACAGCCATAGGGCTACCACCAGGGTAAGATCCTCAGTGACAAAGTCTGCAGCCTGAGCTGTCCTAGGCTGGGCATAACTGCCTTGGGAGGCTGTAGGAGAGAAGAGTTTGCTCCACCCCACGTAAGTGACACTCCTACCCCACAAGGATGCCCAGTAGGAGAGGAGTCAATGAATACAGGGCAGGGCCTTCCTCCGAGTACCTGGGATCTGTCCTGGGGTCACCGCAACACAGTGCCACAGACTTGGGTGCTGAAAGACCAGAAATGTATTCTCTCACTATTCTAGGGGCCACGAGTGTAAAGTGAGCTTGAGGGGAGGCCCTACCCATCTCCTCCTGCTCCTGGTGGCTGCAGCCCTTCCTCAGCCTGTTGCCGCGCTGTTCTGATCTCTGGCCTCTGCTGCACATGGCCTCTTCCTCTCTTTCTTATGAATCTCGTAAGGAATTTAGCTTTGTATTACAGACAAGCCAGGTAATCCAGGATGATCTCACTTCAAGGTCTCTAATTACAGCTGCAAAGATCCTTTATCCAAACAAAGCTGCGTTCGCAGATTGGGGCGTAAGGATGTGGACAGTTTTTGGGGGTGCCACTCAGCCCCTTCAGGTGAGCAGCGCCTGCCTATGGGTCCCGTCTACCTTGGCCCCTGAGAATTCCCCCATGTCCCTTCACAGCACAATTTCCAAACCCTGAAGTGCCCTGCAGAGGGGCGTCATCCATGGTAATTCCACCCTGAAGACCTGAAGAAGGTGCTCACGCAGGGCCCTGCCCGCCCCAAGCACCCACTGGAGGCAGTGAAGGACACAGAATGGCAATGGGGTGGCGGCTAAGCTGCATGAGGGCAGCCAAGATGGCTGTGGTTCAGCCAAGCTATACCCTCACAGCAGGAAACTGAGGAACAGGAATCAAGGTGCTTTCTACCTCACCTACAACCTGAACGAGTGGTTCTTTTGAGCTCAGGTCTTCACGAAATCTCCATGCAGCCAATGGGGAGGACTGATGGGCACATTCCATGCCCTGGCCCCACTGGCCCCTGTACGTTGTAGTGGCCCACAGTGCAGAGCTCCAGTGTAGCCTATATATTCTTCCAGGCCACAGACCAGTGATCCTGAGCGGCTCATTCTAAGTGAAAGGGTGCTTCCTGGAGCAGCACTTACAGGTCCCTGGTACCGCCCCCCACTGCGTCCTTCTGTTTGTTCCAACCCTGCTCTGCACTGTTAACTTCCCCAGTGGAGGATCTCATGGAGCTGCCCTCCTTTGAGCTCACCTTCAGGGTGAGATTCCCAGTTCTGCAAGTCCCTTTCATTAAAGTAAATATTCAATTATCCCTCTGATATTTCCTTGTGCTGTCTGTGAGGGAATCGTGCAAACTAAGCGTTTCCCGGAAGTATTTGACTTCCAAATTCAGCTTCCACTGAGGGGAAGGCACAGAGTCCTGGTCTCTCCGCCTGCATGTGTGTAGGTTGTGCAATCTCGGGTGTAAAGGGATATTCACAAAATAACTTCTCCAACAAGGCTTCCTTCCTGTGGCCAACTTCATGTAGACATGTCACAATTGCAGAGAAGAGGAAAGAGGTTAAAAAAATACACAGGATTTGCTGAAAAAGTTATTTCTTATAAAAGCTCCTTTGCACTTACAGAGAAAACAACCAACCAGATTCCCGTTTCCTAAATTGTGAAGGTGAGAAAAACTCGACTTCAGCGAGAGCTCTGTGCCTAAGCTAGCAACCCCCCACCAAGGCCCAGCGTGACCAGAGCAACCCAGGCCCTGGCTGCGGGCGGCGCTCCCGGGTGTCCGTGCTCTTCTCCTGCACAGTCCTCAACCTCGAGAGCGGAGCCCTAGACAGAGCCACTGCCCTGGCTTCACGCCTGAGTGCAGCCCAAAAGCATGCTTCATGCGGGAGCCAGGGACACTTCCCTCTCAGTGGCCGTCTGAAATACCTTTGTGTCTCAGTCCCTCGCCACCAGCGGTGGTACAGTGGGTTTAGATCCCAGCTGGACAATTATTTTTATTCATCTTTTCGAAAATACTCTCTTGTTGCCTTAGGCTGCCCTGGGCTGTTGAAAGTCCATGCTGACACTAATTAGCTTGCCTCTGGGGGGTGTCTTCTCTCCCTGGTTGAGTTTCAGATATTTTTGTCTTTGATGTTCTGCTGCTTTACTAGTGTCTAACTGTGCGTTTATTTGTACTTATCCCGCTTTGTCGTAGCTCAGCTGAGCACTGGTGCTCTCACCAGCGCTGGACGCTGCCTGCCGTTGTCTCGCGCTGAGCCCCTGGTTCTCTCTTCTCCCCTGGGGCTCCCGTGAGAAGCAGGCTGGCCTCCTGGCCCTTAAAACCCTTTTGTATTCTTTTCCACCCTATTTTTCATTCAGTCGTGCGTTCTCATCTAGAATTGTTTGTTTTTGTATTTTTCTTTCCTGTAAACATGCCTGTGTTCCAGGCTATCTGATCGCCTGATTATGTACAGTTCTCAGAAATCTGATCCTGCAGCATGTGGCATTTCCAATCAATTGGTTTATGAACCTCTGCACTAGAGTCTATGGTGCAATGAACATGACTCCAGCTTTATCTAAATTTGTATTGTTCTCATGTTATGAGTGGGACAAGTTGATGGTGACTGATAGGTTAAAAACAAGAGGTTTGAGTGTAAAATAACCTCCTTCAGATTAGTCAAAGTTACGTCACAGATAAAAGAAAGAAAAAAATATTATGTAACCAAAACTGCAGGCCCCAAATTCAAGTGAAGAAACTTGAACAAAGAATCTTTAGGAAACCATCGAATTCTTTAGGGACCAAGTAGTAAATACTTGAGGCTTTGCAAGTCTTTCGGCCCCTATCACAGCTACGTATGTGCAAAAGCAGCTGCGGAGCCAGGTGTGGTGCACACGCCTGTAATCCCAGCTCTTGAGAGGCTGAGGCAGGAGAATCACCATGAGCAGGAGGCCAGCCTGGGCTACATAGTGAGTTCAAGGCCATCCTGAGCTACACAGTGAGACACTGTCTCCAAAAACCAAAATAAAAGCAGCCGTGGAGCCATGCATAGTGAGGCCACGCACAAACCTGTAATACCAGCATACTGGAAAGCTGAGGGAGGAAGATTGCAAGTTCAAGTCCCACCTAGGTGACGTAGCAACACCCTGTCCCCAGAAACTAAGGGGAGGGGAGCACTGGTGATGTAGCTTAGAGAACAGGTCCTGCAGTCATCCCTGGTGGGGGCAGGGTGGAGAGCAGTGTGAGGAGGAGTCCGTGAGGGAGTATGACGGCTGTGCTCACTTCACCTGCAAAGGAGAGGACTGCTGGACTTGGCACGCAGGCCGTAGCTTGCTAGACCTTCACCTAGTCTGTGTCTTAAGAAGGAACATGTTCCAAAAAATTCCTAGAAGCCTACTTGAATATTTTCAGTGGTAGGGAGATCACATCTTCATAAAAGACTGAGGCTGAGGCAGGAGGATCACTGCAAGTTCGAGGCCAGCCTCGGCTCTGTAATGAGTTCAAGGCCAGGCCAGCTTGAATTGTATCAGTACACTCTTTCTCCAAAAAGTCAATCAATAAATAAAAAGTAAGGACTTAGGTAAGTAAGCATGTTAGTGTTACTAGAAACCAGTTGCCATAATCCCAAACATGATCCTTTTCCAAAGCTCAGTAACTGAGAGTGGACAATTTCACTCTGAGAAAGAGGGTAGGAAATCTACAGAAATGTCTATGAAATTACACTTATACCTAGATGTCCCCTAGGAGACCGCCTCCTGCCTGTGTGGGTTAAATTGGGGAAAACAGAGGCTTCAGGTTAAGGGACAGGTCCACAGTCACAGAGCAGATTTGCAGCAGCAGAGCTGAGTTCCTGCCTCCCAAGTTAATGTTTATTTTACCCAATTTATGGGATTTGCTGGCCACAGAGCAATGAGCGAAGGTGATGGTAGTGAGGCGGGGCGAGTGTCAGACGCAGTCAAGGGTTGCAGTGGAGGCACAGAACCTTATCAAGAAAAGCAAAGAAAAGACTCAAATCCATGCAATTAGGAATGAAAAGTATAAGATCTCGACAGATCCTTCAGAAACCCAGAATCTACTCTAAGAACCTGTAAGCTAATAAGATGAAGAAATGTGGTCCTAGCTGCACATGAATTACCAAAGCAAACCAAGAGGATGCAAAAGTTCTAAATAAACCAGTATCAGTTAGAGAAATTAAAGATGTAGTTAACATCCTACCAACAAAAAAAGCCCAGGTCGCAATGGATTCACTGCTGAATTCTACAGGAAATTTAAAAAAGACAGTGCTGCTACTTCTCAAACTCTTTAACGAAACTGAAAAGGAATCAATACTCCCAAATTCATTGCTGGAAGCAAGCATTATCCTGACACCAAAACCAGAGAAGGATCCAACAAAAAAGAGCTACAGGCAAATCTGCCTAACGAACATAGATACAGAAATCCTCAACAAAATACTGGCAAACATTCCAGCACTTAGGAGGCTGAGGCAGGAGGATTGCTGTGAATTTGAGGACAGTTTATGCTATAAAGTAAGTTTAAGGCCATCCTGAACTGCATAATGAAACCCTGTCTCAAAAAGACAAAAAAAAAAAAAAGAATCTTTAAGATA